>BGNK01002095.1:7623-39918 GCA_003297005.1 Symbiodinium sp. clade A Y106
AGACACCGCAGCTGCTTGTCTCAGCCAGCAGTCGCGGGCCCAATGCCCTTTCTTGCCACAGTGGTGGCACACGTCAGTCTTCTTGGCCTTGCTCTTGGCACGCGCCGAGGAACCCTTTCTTCCAGACTTGTCCTTCTCGTTCCCCTTGTTGGCTTTGTCAGCTCGTTCACCGTTCACCTTTGCCTTTTCCTTTGTCTCCTTTACCCTTTCCTTTGTCTCCTTTGCCCTTCTTCCCTTTTTCGCCTTTTCCTTTGTCACCCTTGTCGCCCTTCCCGGCACCAAACGCGTTNTTGTCTCCTTTGCCCTTCTTCCCTTTTTCGCCTTTTCCTTTGTCACCCTTGTCGCCCTTCCCGGCACCAAACGCGTTGAGGTACCCGTGGTGGTGCTCCTTCTGGAAGGTAAGGACACGTAGCTGCTCGTCGTAGAACTGTAAGCCCTTCAACATTGCATCCAAACCACTGGTGGTTTGGTGCAACAGAAGGTACCTTTTAGCGTCCTTCGTCCAGGTACTTCAAGACTCCCAAAACGGCTTCTTGCTCGTGCACCTTCAGCTCGGGGTACTTCTTTGCAACCTGAGACTCAAACTTCATGAGCTCAGTCATGTACCAGCTCATCACATCAAGCGGTCGCTTGAGGTGCTTCGGAGGGTGAAGGTTGATCATCTGTTCCCTCAGAGCTTGGCCTTCCACCCTAGAGCGTACCGAGAGCTCTCTCAATTCGTTCGCGGTGAACTCGTATCCAGCACTCGCACCTTTCTGAGCAACCTCGATCAGGTGGATGAGGTCTTGTGCTCTCTGAAACTTGCTCAAACTCTGACGAAGCAGGAACCAAAACTTAAGCAAACAGAGCCAACTGGTGAGCTCCTCTTTGTAGGCACTCCAAACTCGGATCTCTGCATGCCTCGTGTTCATCGAGGCAAAGTTCAGCTGAGGTAGAGTCGGAATTCTCCGCCCTTCCAGAACGTATCCCCGTGTCAACGTCCATTGGCGCGGGCCAGAGAGGTCACCCGAAGAGCTAGCTGCCGCAGTCCCCGCTGCACTGGTGCTGTCTGGCTCGTTTCGGCGCATTGGTGTGTGTTGGAACGCGTGGGTTCAAGGTCTAGTACATTGACGTTGGAATATGGTGACTATTGCGATGACTGAGACCAGCTGAGATTGAGTCATGAGAATTGTTTGCTTGTCCTTTCGCTCTCATTGAAACAGAACAAAATCGCGGCATTTGACCGATTGCCGAGGGCACATGCAAGGATGTGTGGACTATCTTGATTGTCATCCAGACTGCAACTCGCATTGCTATGCTACTATGACTTTGAAGCAGATCAAACCGCGAACTTCTTCCACTGTGACTTGCCTTCATTGTTCTTTTCATCGCGTTCGCTCGTTGCCGTCTCCAGCCGAGGGGCCCGAGTATTGCAAGTATCGTGAGTATTGCGATCAACACTGTTATTGCTCGCAGCTTCGTAAGCGCGATAACTGTCATTGCGGTCGGAATTGCGACGAGGGACCGAGCGTTGAACTACAGCCTCTCGATCCTCTCGATGTCCACTTGTGTCATTGCCGAAACACTACAGGTTCCGATGATTGAAGCCGAACATTCATTGTTTTCGAGCTTGGTCAAATCACTTGACGATGGTGTCGGATATTGTTTTTGAAATCAGTTTTGTTTAACCATTGGTCTGAAATTTCAAAGTCTCATGGCATGCTTGTACAGATGATCGGGAGTGCACATATTGAAACTGTTGTATCTGAAATTCCGCTCCCACTTGCAATTCAATTGCTTTTAGCCTTTCACAGCGCATTGAGATTTTCTCATTGACAATCGCCCTCTGATTGCCATGGCTGCATCAGTGCCCGTCAGGATTGACTCATTGCCAGCACGAGGACTCACATTGAGTCGTTCTCCGACGGCATTTCGGAGATTGATTCTCACTGTTACGAGCCAGGCCATCAATTGAGGTGGTCATCGGTCAACATTACAGACCGCGTCATTGGATTGATGGGCCTCTTCTGGACGACTGTCATTGGCAGTATTCAGTCTGATCTGGAATTGTCACAGTGCGAGCAAACATGTTGGAATTGGCCACAGTGGTGTCCAAACACGTCTTCCAAACCATTGACGAAGGTTTAGTTCACCCTGATTGCCGTGTCACATACCAGATTGCAGATATGGTTCAGGACGCATTGACATCGATTTGCAAAACCCAGGCGAGGCTTTCTGGTGAATTGCCGACGATTGAGTGTGCACTAGGATGGGAACAATTCAATCGTTATTGCAGGGTGAGATGCCCCGAAGGATTGACCGGGCATCACGGCCCAGCTGCATTGGGATTCCTACGCCTATTGAGCGTGGCCAGGAACTCGATCAAACAATTGTTTCCGCCTAACCATCCATTGGAGGAGGTTCGGCCCTCTGACATTCCCGCATTCCGGATTGACTTGTCGTGGTTGATCATTGACGTGAATCGGATTGTTGTTCTGGATTGAAAGCCATTTTCAATTCATTGGTGACAACTTTTTCATTCCACTGTTTGAACCAGAGCTGGATAACATTGTTCCGTTCCACATGGCTTTGCCTTACCGGCGTCCATTATTGATGGAGTATTGAATGGCCCCTCTCCGAGCATTCCTACATCATTGGGTCAATTGAACCCTTGCTATAGCATTGATTCCTGCCTGAGGAAGCTTTCGCATTGGTATTATCAGGATTGCTTTCGCCTGCACAAGTCAAGGAGCAAGTGTGAGGATTGTCATTTACAAGCCATTGCTCAAGCACCAGTCACGAGAATTGAAGCGCACTGATGGATATGGGGCCAACTTCCACAATTGCGCCTTCACAGGATTCAGCTGGTGTGGAATTGTCAATTCTGACACATCGCCAGATGGTGGTCACTATCGGAGATTGCCGGCGCCTTGCCGCAGCACAGCGATTGTGCTGTCATTGCCATTGACCGTGGAAGAGTTGGCTTCATTGACTCACGGAGGTAGCTATCGCGGCTACCGTCCGATTGAAGCTTACAACCGGCATTGCAACTTTCCAATTGCTTTGCCAGGCCTGCAAGGATTGCCTCCCCTCACATTGCACTCGGACGACGGAAAAGAGGTTCCATTGAATGAGGAGCGCAAGATTGACAAGTCTTCGCAGCAATTGAGCCAGAATGAACAGGACATTTTGATGGCTGCCGCACGGTCATTGCGAAGAAGCGCAAAGACATCTCTGATTGAATTGGAGACCAACATGGCATTGCAGATTGCCATCACAGCGTGCTGCTTGACATTGGCACTACAGTTTTGATTGCTCAGGATTGCACTATTGTTGGAAACCTGCTTCTTGGATTGAGAACTGCCCCAACATTCTTTCTGGCATTGCAGAGAGATTCTGCGACATCATTGCGAAGTACCGATGGATTTTCATTCCTGGATGATGGTTGCGATTGTTTGCCTGTACAGCTTCTGAAGCATTGCCCTTCGTGAGTGCAAAAGCGAGTGAGCCCATTCGTAGACTCCGATTGCAGTTGTATGGAATTGTTTCGAATATGAACGATTGATTGATTTTCTTGGAACTTTTGTTTGCTGCAACATTGATCATTATATTGATTATACTTATTTGTGATTGTCGACAAAATTGTCGCAATCAAGGGACCGTGTTAGATAGCATGGTCATTGTCCAGCCATTGCCTTACCCAGTGCAGTGCACCATATGTTGCATGCATTGGCTCAAGGCTCTTGGCTCAAGTGCCCATTGGCTCAAGACGAGATTGTTCGATGAGCCACAGCAAAAGACTGAGCCCGAGTGATTGCACTCTGGAGCTGCCTGCAACATTGTGTGAGATTGTTTGTACTTTGTTTATCATCATGTTTTGGTGCACTCCTGATTGGTTAGGAAACGACCCTTGCATTTTGCATTCGAAGCCTTCGAAGCTTCCTTTGTCTTCACCCTTTGAAGCCTTTGAAGCCTTGAAGGCTTCGAAGGGGAGGACGAAGCCCCTTCGCCCTTCACCTTCGAAGCTTTCGAAGCCGCCCCCCCCCCCCTTCGAAGCCTTCGAAGCCCCCTTCGTCGAAGGCCCCTCCAAAACATGCACATGGCCTCCGGCCCATACATAGCCCCCAGAGGACGCTCTGCAAGACGTCAAGTCGATGCTAGACGATGAATCGGATGCGGAGGAGGCCGTGCAGCAGCCGCCGCCACCCAGTGGCCCTGAGAATGCGCCGGCTGCGGCGTTGGAGCAGTCACCAGCCGTGCCTGACTATGCGCCGGGTGCAGTGTCGGACTCTGAAAATCAGGTTGCAGATCCAACCAACGTCAAGGAGGAAGAAGAAGATAGCGACAGTGACATAGAGGTGGTCTATATCAAGCGTGCTTCCAAGAAGGCGCACCGATCCTGGACCAAGCTGAAGGAAGAACAGTTGGCCCACACAGCTGCATCTGTACCTCTTGCTGCTTCGTCTTCTCAGACTTCTCGGGCTTATTTTGCAGCCAAGGACGCGGCCTGGAGCTGCGTGAGCCGCCGCAGAACGTGATCCTAAGCAAGCGCAAATATGTGTATTTTGACGTAGACTGCGACGTGTGTGGCCAATATTTGTCAGGAAGCACGTACAGGTGTGATCTCTTTGATTTTGATCTTTGTCATGTCTGCGCGCGTAAAGCTTAAGCGAGTGTGCTAAATACTATCTTGCAATTCTTTTGCACACCACTCTTGATGCTGTGGCGCAACACGCGTGCATCGACTGGAGAAGACTGTGGTTTGTGTGTTGGGCAGCACCGTGGGAACGGACGAATACGTCGCTGCGCAGCTCCAACAACACCTTTCCGTGCAGTACTGGCTACTGCTGTTGTATTTCGTGTTTCCTCGCGGGCACTGCTGCCTTCGGTTGTTCCAGCCAAAAGAGAGAGATGTCCTTCTACGACCGCGAAACACAGTCAGACGATGTCAGACGTGAGGCCCTCATCATGATCACATTTCAACATGCGAGAATACGCATTACACCAGCACTCACGGCCGTGTTCGCTACCGCACATGACCGCCACGTTCTGTGCTGCCTCGCCAAGCTGTTCAATGTTGTTCTCGGCAACGCCGACCCCCTGCCCCAACCCGCCCGCGGCCGTGCGTGCCTACTTGTGTTTGTGCAGGGTGGCTTTGGACTACGCAGTGCGGCTGAGCGGCCTATACTTTGCATCTTGGGCATGAGGCACTCCGAGTCCGTGAGCTTGAGTCCTGTCACGTCATCGCTCGCTTGCTTGATGACTCAGCATCTGCCCCCCTCCCTCCCCCGCTGTTTGAGCTCCCTCGCCGGTGCTGTCCGCCTTCTTCACGACAGCTTCCAACCTGCTGCCTTGGGCGACCTGCCTCGTTGTCCCTGCAGACCCTGGCAAGCCGGTCGACGCGACTCGAGGATGGCAGTGGCCCGCTTCTCGTGCTATCGGCTATCGACGATGGCATCGCCGGCCACTTCCGTGCAACGCTTGACCCTCCTGCCCTTGCCCTGCTGGAGTATCAGTCTGGGCCGTTTGCTTCGAAGGTTCTCACTGCCCGGGTCCCTGCAACGAGCTCACCTCGAACTCGCCTGTTTTGTTTGCTTTGCTGCTTCGCCGGCTTCGTGTGCTGTTGCCGCTCGGCGCTGCAGCCTGTCGCTGCCGCCGTCTCGTTGACCCTTTCGGTGACCACCGCGCTGCTTGGCCCTGCTCTGGCATCTTGCGCGCCCGTAGCCTCCCGCTCGAGCGCTGTGGCCTGCAATGTCCAGTCGCGACAGCAACACTCGGAAGTGTGAAGGTGCCAGCTTCAGTTCGGGAGAGGTGGGCCTGGCCGTGAATATCCGCGCCGCGACGGGCTTGCTTGCGAGTTCAGCGGGGCGGCGCGCGAGGGATCATGCCTCCGAAGGATGAAGCGGAAGCAGAACTCGTCAACTCCCTGCCAACCACATGTGGTGTCGCGAGCGCGCGCACTGCGCTACAATGGAAATAAAGCCACTCCATCGGAGAACCCACGCGGCCTGGGCTGGCGGCAGGGGTGGTCGCCGAGCGGGTCGAGCAGCCCATGGCAGCAGCAGATTGCACGGGCGGCGACAAGCCCGGCTTGCGGCAGCAGCCGAGCGCGAGATTGCGCGAGATGCACTACATGTTGTTTTTGCGAGGTCAGCGTCCTCTACGCTCGAGTCCACGGCTGCAGCTCATGCGGCGCCTCCGGTTCCCTCTGCCATTCACTGCTGCTGCTGCTGCCGCTGCCGCTGCTGCTGCTGCTGCTGCTGCTGCTGCTGCGTACTGTCGCGGCAGACGTCGCGAGGACTCATTAAGCGGATCACCTCGCTGCGTGCCCTCGTTCCGGCGTCCATGGAGCTAGCTGTGCCCCATTCGAGCTGCCGTGAAGTTGGCGCTACGAGGAGGGTTTAACTCGCATCGCGTTGCGGAAGTACACATCTTTCGGCGTTCACCTTGCGGTTAAGCATTTCGGGGCCTCGCCTGGCTACATCCAAACATCAACCGTTTCAGCGTCGCCTTGCGTTTAAGCATTTCGGAGCTCGGCCTAGCATACATCCAAACATCAACCGTTTCAGCGTCACCCTGCGGTTACGCATTTCGGAGCCCGGCCTAGTATACATCCAAACATCAATTGTTTCATCGTCAGTTCAGCATTTCGGAGCCCGGCCTAGCATACATCCAAACATATCCAAACATTAATCGTTTCAGCGTCACCTTGCGGTTAAGCATTTCGTAGCCCGGCCTACTCCGAGTTGCCAAAGTCGTTGCGTTTTGTTCGTGGCATTCGCGGGAAGCTTTGTTGTGAGGTCGTTGCGTTTCGGTGTGCACATGGGGGAAAGGCTTCCAAGATGATGATCTGCGGTGTTTGTTTGCTGCAGGGTACAGGCCCTAAGTCGTTCCAGGTCCAGTGTGCAGTTGGGGATTTTGCTAAACCGCGTCAATCGGGATCCTCGGACATGCTTGTAAACTAGTGGCTTCAGCCAATGTGCAGCTGCTGTTTGCGGTTCCAATGGTATCAGCAAGTCGTCCTTGCTGGGGCGAAGTCGTCCATGTGCCGCAGGGTTTGGCTTAGTTTTCCATACCTCTATCATATTTTGTTTCCCATCCAGTTTTTGAAAATTGACGTTTTGCGCGATCCAGTACTGTGCGCGGTCCTTCCTTGAGCTTGGATAGAGGTTGTGATCCAAGATGTGTCTGGAATTGCTGCTTGCGAAATCGAGCGTCTACATGGAGAATGGCTGGCGTTGATTTGCTATTTGTTGTGATGCTACCGATGTGTTTCGTGAGCGTTTGCTTGCCAAATCGATCGTCTGCATGGGGAATGGCTGTTTTTGATTTGCTGTTCGCTGCAATGCCACTGTTTCCTGAGCGGCTGCTTGCAAAAGGCTGGTTTTGATTTGCTGTTTGCTGCGAAGCGACTGAGCTCTGAGGTGTTTCTTGAGCAGCTGTTTGCAAATTCGAGCGTTTGCAGGGAGAAGGGCTGGTTTTGATTTGTTTTTTGTTGCGGTGCCACTGAGGTCTGAGGTGTTCTTGAGCGCCTGTTTGTGAAATCGAGCGTCTTGACGGGGTTTGATGCACTATAATGCCACCGATGTGACTGACGCGTGTCTCGTGGGCATCTGCTGAAATTGAGCGTCTACATGAGGTATGGCTGTTAGCACCTTTAGGTCTAGGTAGGTTCCGACGGTGGGACACGTTGTGCGGACGTAAAAAGGTGCGAAAAAAGACGCTCTTGAGGCTTTGGACATCAAGCTTAAGGCCGTTTTCCAAGCACTGAATTGTTCTTTTGCTGCTATTCTTCCTCCTGCTGCTGCTGCTGCGTCCACCTGGGTAGCTCTCCTCACCAGGGTCACTACAGAACCCTCCTTGTAGAAGAACAGGGTCGAGCGTGGATAACGGAGGATGGCATTGCTGCTAGGCCCCCTGATCGTGGTTATGCCAGGACTATTCAAGAAAATGCCTACTGGGTCCATGGGTTAAGTGGCATCCGCTTGTGTTTAGTCGCATCGATCGAGTGTCCAGTTGGGGATTCTGCTAAAACGCGTCAATTTGCATCCTCGGACATGCTTGTAAACCTAATGATTCAGCCAGTGTCCAGCTGCTGTTTGCGATTCCAGCGGTACCGGTTGCCGGCCGTAAGTCTCGAGCGGTTGCCTGTGGAATCGAGCGTCTACATGGGGAATGGCTGGTTTGGATATGTTGTGATCTTATGGGTGATCACAGTGACTACTTATGTGTGCCTCCAGCCGGTGCTTGTGGAATCGAGCGTCCACATGGGGAATGGCTAGTTTTGATGTGTTGTGATTCCACTGATGTGCGTCTGGAGNATGTGTGCCTCCAGCCGGTGCTTGTGGAATCGAGCGTCCACATGGGGAATGGCTAGTTTTGATGTGTTGTGATTCCACTGATGTGCGTCTGGAGCAGTTGCCTGCGGAATCGAGCGTCTGCATGGGGAATGGCTGGTTTGGATATGCTGTGATGTTATGGGTGATCACTATGAATACTTATGTGTGCCTCCAGCGGGTGCTTGTGGAATCGAGCGTCCATATGGGGGAACGCTGCGCCTGACGTGTGTCCCGAGCGGGTGCTTTTGGAATCGAGCGTCTACATGGGGAATGGCTAGTTGATGTGTGGCCACTTATGTCTCGACCGGTTGCCTATTGCATCGAGCGCTTACATTGCGAATGGCTAATTTTGTAACGGCGTCATTTTCGGGCTGCAGTGCCAGTCCTTTTGTTCATATGCTCGTGTTATCAAAAACCGTCTCGGTCACCCTGTTTGGCGCTCGAGAAGCACAGATTCTATTGCTGTTTGTCTTGAGCGGGTGCTTGTGACATGCAGCGTCTACATGGAGAATGGCTGGTTATCCTGCGCTGTGATGCCACTGATGTGTGTCTGGAGCCGCTATTGCTGATGTGATGAAACGAGATGATGTGACTGCAAAATAAGGCCCGAATACCTGCGGCACGCGGACAGTTCGCTCGTTTCGCTACATGTGTTGAAACCCACCTCCGGGCGGCGTCCACATGGGGTTTCGACATTCCTGATGTGACTAAGCGCGGGTGATGCGACTAAACGCGGATCGGGCATCACCTTGGGGTGTTGTGACGAAGCGCGCCCTGACGCGACTTAACCCCGCTACACGTATCTCCTGCTTCTTCGCCTTGGCTCCGGTCCAGTTTAACTTTTTGTGAGCCGGCTGACTGTTCAAAATCAGTGAAGGCCTAGTGCTCAAAGGTCCTACGGGACGGCTAGGTCTAGGGCGGGTGGTGAATAGCATCACGCAGCACAGCTGCCACACAACAAGTGTGCCGATTACGCATAGCGGACGGACCTCCCCTGCTGCGAGTGTGAGTGAGTGAGTGAGTGCTGCTGCTGATTGCTGCTGCCACCACGCCCACGACCACGGCCGATCCTCCAGAAAGCTCAGGCCCGGACAACCCATTTCCTTGTTGTATAAGCCTGCTATGCAGACGGGGTTGCGCTCAGCCTGATCGCCTCTGAAAGCACACCATGGCACCAGCAATTCTGTGTAGTCCGCAATTTCTTGAGGTCCGCTTTTCACCTGTCCCCGGAGGTGTGCACTTGCAGAAAGCTGCAAAAGCGAACCGCAGCGTGCAGGTATAAGTGCATGCATCTCCTGTCCGTTCTTCACCTGTCGCCGGAGGTGTGCACTTTCAGAAGGCTGCCACAACGAACTGCGGCGTGTAGGTAGAAGTGCATGAGTAGTGCATGCATCTCAGGGTCCGTTCTCCATTTGTCCCTAGAGGTGTGCACTTGCAGAAAGCTTCAAAAACGAACCGCAGCACGCAGGCATAAGCGCATGCATCTGCAAACACGACCTGCAGTTGCGTAGGTATAGTATACGTGCAATGCATCTCAGGGTCCGTTCTCCTCCCAACGGTAGGCTTCGAAAGTCGAGATTCGGTACATGGTTCTCGGCTGTATCGCGCAGTATAAGTGCTCGGAGATGATCGAAGGGTCTTTAGCTGCAGCTGCAGTAATGCAACAACAGAAACCAGCGTCACCTTCGTGATTCGCTACTAAAACGTATCAGTGCCGCATCAAAATGGCAGCGTCCATGCCAAGAACACCGGCGTCCGCGAGGTTTCGTTACGTTTCGACGTTTCCGGCAACGACCAACAAAATCCAGCGTCACCTTCGGGATTAAGGTTCGGGTGATGTGTAATTCCGGCGCTGATGTGTAATTCCCTGAAATGGCATCCGCCATGCGGTCGCCCTGATGTGTGTTTAACCCTCCCCTAGTACGGTCGCAAAGAACGTCTTGGTGCGGGACCCCAATGTCGTCCCCTCACGAAAAGATGACCGCCGCATCGAAGTCATCGCCAACGGCTATCAACGGCTTGCGGCTGTGGGGGGACGGGGAGGGGGAGAGTGGAAGGCGGAGAAGTGGGAAGGAAAGCTGCGAAAATGTTTTGGAGGTCCAGGTTGCGGCCGGCGTGACACCCCCAAGCACTGCACCGGGTCTTTGCGGACACTAGCTGGCAAGAGGCCTCTCAGCCCAGCCAGTGCCCAGTCGCCTCCCTGCCTGTGCTTAGAGCTCCCGTTGACTTGCCACTGTTGGCCGCAGTTGGCACCGGGACCCGGACCCCTTCTGACTTGCAGTCGCAAGAGGGTGCGGAACAAATATTAACGAGTGATAACAGATAACACGTGTTCATGCAAAATTCAACAGTTACTTTCATAATAAAGTTACATTTACTTTCCGGTCCGCTTAGTGGTTGGCATGTCATCGAAAGAAATGCTGTCGAGCCTTCGACTTGCGCGGAACAACAGGGCACTGGGTTTGATCAAACTGCAACGTGGGCGATGTTTCTGCATTTGGCTCAGAAGATCAGGAAAGCATGCAACAAACACGAAAAGTACGACATAACTTGTGCAGATTTGCACTGCGTAGCTGCATAGTTAGTGCTCCTCAATGTCGGTGGATGCCGTGGTTCAGCTTGCCAAGCACGGCGCTTACGACGGCGACGCAGTCCAGCAGCTCAGGGCTGTAAACGGCGAGGCTTTGGAAGAGCTGTTGAGGGAACTATGGGAACCAGCGCTTGCCGGCAGCAGTGGGGGTGCCTGGGCTGTTCAAGCCGCTTGGCTTGGGTCTCCAGGACGTCTTTCCGAGTTGGCCACTTCAGGTTCCCATGCCGTTGGCGTGCGGGCTTTGACCGCATTGTTGAAAACCGATCCTGCAAGACTTCTCGGCCTTTGTGGCCTTTCCCGGGACGGCGGTGCTGTTGAAAGAAGCTGCCTGAGTGCGGCACGTCGGCGTGTGGCGCTGCGTGCGCTGGGGCGATTGAGTCACACTAGTTTGGAAGGCCTCGTCACTCCCGAGCTTCTCAACACGCTCGTTTCAGTTCCCTGTGACTGCCCTTCGGCTGCCCGGCTCCTGAAAGGAGCAAGCCCTGAGATTGTTGAAGGTTGGTGGCCCAAGTTGGTTTTGCCGTGTAGCACGGCTGTCTCCATAGCTGCGCGGCTGCCGCAGCTGACCCTACAGTTGATCGTTGATGCCCCGCAGCGGTGGCAGGAGCATGAGCTCCACAAGGCACGCGATCACGCGGTTTATCCATCATCGCGATAAAAGCCTCCAAGATGCAGAGCTCTGCCGAACAACTGGAAACCCTGAATTGCAAACCGTGTGGGCCCATCACATTGTCGTCGTCAATCATCGTCAATCTAAAGCTCAAGCTTGAATACCTATGAATGGACCCTCAATCCTGTGGGCACACCAAACCCCCAGCTCCTGACTCGCCTTCAGGTGGTCTCGGCTTGTGCGGCTTCCGCACCAGCGGCTCTCGGGTTTCTGGCACGGTGTGCGGAGCAGGCGGCCGTCAAGAAGGCCCAGTCGGGATGCAGGGACTGAGCTATGACTTGCTTGAACCATCGAAAATATTGATTATTAAGTGACTTAAGCGCTTCTCCTTTTCTTTATCCGGACAGCCCTCAACCACTAAGCCCGAGCCGGAGGGCCAAGACATCAAGCGTCGCACAGGCTGCAGCACAGCCGAAGCTGTTCTTGTGGATCTTGCAGGGCCTTTCCAAGAAGGCACCCCAGGCCGCCGAGCTGCGCTCTGTACATTCTCAAGACAATTTACGTGCTTTTGGCCCCAGGCAGTCCCCAAGCCCTTTTTAATACCTTTCTGATTTTTGTTGGTTTTCGGCTTTACTTCATTGATGTCACTTTTCAAGGAGGGATTGGCAGCGGTGGCTCGGCTGCCCGATCTTGGCCGTGCAGACCTGGCGCAATGGGGTGCCGCCTTGCGTGCGTGTGCTCGCACCTTTCGCGCAGAGAAGGTTAGGCGCCCGAGGCACCCGAAGCCCCGATCTTCCCAGTTCAGGGACAGGGCAGCTGGACAAGGGTCTGGAGTAAAGCTTACGCCTACGCCTACGCGCTGTCGCCCAGACAGTCGCTTCAGTGAGTAATTAACAGAGAGTAAAGTGGGAGCAAGGTGCTTCAAACAGTTCAGTGGTGATGTTAAAACCCTGCATCAACATACCTGGTCGACGCTGCTTCACCTGTTGGCTCGTTTTTGCCGGCACATGTGTAGCTGTGTGGGGGCCACTTGTGTCTCAATTTCCTCAAGAATGATGGCTCGTCCCTAAGTGTTGCAGTGCTTGCCGTCAGCATACGAATCTGCTGAACCAGCTGAACTACGTGCTCATGTCCAAGCAAGCTTGGGTTGTTCAGCTGCTGCTGCTGCTTCATGAGTACTGTGAAGTACTGTGCTTTTCCGGGTGCAACAACAACTTCAGGTGAGTTTGCGGGAGACACATACACAAGAGCATTGCTTTAGGAAGTCATTGAACCTGAGGCTGACAGTCGTACCACCAAGTTATCGCATAGAAGCTCTTGATGTCGTGGCGGCCTTTTGCAGCCCCCAACACCAGCATTCCTCTAGCCTGTGCTCCAAAAAGGGCTACGCGGGAGTGCCCAGACATCCAAGGGCGAGGAGATTCGTGGCCACTCGCTTTGGAGGTCGCCCTCAAGCTGGTCCCCATGGATCCGGTATCTCTGCCTGTGTTTTTGTGGTAGAGCCCCAAAAACAACGCACAGCAATACGAAGATGAACGAAAGCCTAGGATTCGGATCCTGCTCCTCTCTTCCGCGCGCTGAAGCCAGAAAGGCCTTTCTCGAAGGAGTAGTTGCGCGGGTAAGCCTTGATGTACCCCATTGCCATGATGGCATCGCCCACTTCAAGCCTTGAGTCAATGAAGAGCGCTGCTAAATAAACTTTCCTTCACTGCCCTAGCAGAGCATCAGCCACTCAACCTCGGTCCTGAAGCAGGCCACCCCTGCGAAATTTCGGCACGACATGACATGCCTAATCTTTCTGTCCACAGCATTTGCAGAGACTGCGAGACAAGAGTCCCACCAAGCCATATCCACAGACAGCGTCGATGAGTTCTGAGAGTCAAGCAGTGCCCCGAGACCCAACTCTTAGACCCGCAAGGCCCAAGAGAAAACAAGAGCTTTCAAAGCAGGAGCAGCTGGGAGCCCTCTTCACCCGGCTGGGCCTCCAGCATCTCGGGGGCTGCCTGAAGGATCTCCGACCCTGGCACCTTGGCGTTAGGGGTCTTGGGAACTGCGGGTTGAGGGGAATTTGGCTGCAGCGGGCAAGCTGCGGGTCCGAAGCTCCAGGATATTCTAGGGTTCAGGGTTCGGAGTTGAACGGTCGTAGGGTGGCTGGGAGGTTCAGCACCTTGCGGGAAGGCAGGCCACCGGAGTGTTAGTTTGCCAGATTTCGAGACCCCAAATCTCAAACTTCAGATGCTAAGCTTAAGATAGCTTAAGGCTCAAAAAGCTCGGGCAAACATAAGCAAAGAGCAGTCGCCCCGTGGACAATACCTTTCTAGTCCTACAGCCCTGATAATAGTTAATAGCCCTTGTAGATGACTATAGATGCAAGGAGCGAGGACCGTGACCTGGAGGAGGCGCTGTCAGCGCTGGTCGAGTCCATGCCTCAACCGGAAGCGGCCTCCGTCACAGACCTCGCCCAGTGGACCCCGCAAGCCAGGCCTTCTGGTTTTGTTGAACACGAAGTCTCGAAACATCTGAACCCGAAACCTCATCTTTACTAGCTTTGGGGACATTCGGCTTGGAAGATGGTTCTCCGCAGGAGGCTGTTGACGCAGAAGCTCACGCAAAAGAAGCCTCCGGAAGTTGCAGGAGGGCCTCCGGACAGCAATTTTCTGGAGGCTTTGGGCTGGCAGCCATACGCAGATGTCGAAGCGGAGATCAAGAAGCGCTGCAGCAGCTCCAACGCGAGTGCACGGCAAGCAGGGCTCTGCTGCCTGATCCTCTGTGCAGGCAGAGATGGGCCTGCGGCAGTGACAGACACCTTGAGGTTCTTCGAATTCCGCCTCCGGAACGAACAAGACAATGTGCGGGCAGGCGTCCTTCGTCAGATGGCTGAAGCACCGGTGCTTGTCTGGCAGGATGTGCACATCCCTTCCCTGAGACAGTTGCTCACGTCATCCGTGCAGGCCAAAGGCACCAGTTCGGAGTCTCTCTCGGTTTGGCAGGTGCTGGTTGAAGCCCTCTTGGCCAACGGTGCGGCCTTGCGCACTGAACTCGGCCTGGGCGCGTGTGGAACCTTTGCACTGGAAGTGAAGTCGCAGTTGACCGACGCCTTGCTTTGGAACGTGAACGATGCGGGATTTGCATCCGATGTCCTCTATCAAACAGCGCGATTAGAGCCGCAGCTGGCCTTTGTCGCTTTTCCGTGGCTCGTGGACTTCCTGCGGCCCAGCATTCGGGCGTTGCTGGACAAGCGGAGGGTCGATGAGGCGGACCGGAGCCATTCTCATCTTCGACCGAACCTTGAACCCCACTGGTAAACTCCAAAACTGATTTTTTGGCTCTGCTCTCTGCCAGCTGTTGGACCTCGCCTAGCATGTCCGGGAGCGTTGAAGCCCTAAAGCGTCAAAGCGCGCCCCTAAACTCTAAACCCCCAAACCTCGCTTCGCTTACGTAGGCCTGCGCGTTGCTGGTTCAATGGGAAGGCCGGCGCCTCGAACTCCTTCAAAAAATGCCTCGTGGCGGCCGCCCCACGGTGCCCGACATCACCCACGCCTGTGCCAGGGCATAAAGCAAGCAAGCTCTGATTCTGGCTTGAGGGCTGAGGGCCTGGCCGTCAGCCATAAGTGTGCTTTCAGGATTTCAGTGCTCAAACCAGATGGGTTGCACAAAAGCCATCAAACGCGAACGAGCCGCAGCAAGCCCATGCAAGCCCAAACCCTCCGAGTGTCAACCTCAGATGTCGGCTTGAGGTGCAGCCTTTGCCGTCTTGCTGCGCGAGACCTTCGCGACTGCCCTGCAGGCCCGATGAGGGAAGGAGGTCCGGCGTGCTTTCGAGGCAGGGTTCAGAGAAGGTTGAAAAGAAGGGGTGTTCTTGATGCGTTGAGATTCAGTGGTGAGGAGGGTTTCCGGGTTGCGTGGCCTGGGTTAAGCCTCTCAGCTTGCGACTTGAGGCTTCATTATCTCAGGGCCCGTAAGCCTTCAGCCCCAACCAGGGAGTCAACAGCATCGACTTCTCGGGCACAGCCTCATGGGCCCAGTTCGCGCTTCGGTCTGTGCTCCTGGGCTTGGGTTCTGGGGGGTTCTGCCGTTACAAGGCTTAGGGCTTAGGGTTTCGCTGAGGGTTGTTTGGAATGGCCGAGGCTTTTTCCGTCCAGACACCACCCGAAGAACTCCGAGGGCCTCATCTGGGCACAGGAGCCCTTGAAAGCATGGAGTGCCCCAAGGGCTTGGGGCTTGGGGGCACGGGCGCACGACTTTAGTGGTTTGGAATCTGTAAAAGCTTGTGCAGAAGGAGCAGGCGGTGCGATGCCTGTGCCAACTCTGCAGCTCCTGGTGGCAGACCTTTGTCGGCCGCATGGGCTCGGCGCTTCCCTGGCACACGGCGCTGGCAGTGCAGTTTCTGGGCTGCCCAGAAGCTCGGCACCTGCAGCGGCGGAACCGCGCGCTCTTTGACGAGCTGGTGCAGGAACTCGGCACTGGGCATGGCATGGCGGCATGTCCTTTCTCTCACAGAGCTGCTCCTGACCTTTTCTTGAGGCACTTTGCGGAAATTGGGACGCGCTGGCGGAGTGGCAGAAACGAAAACTCGCCGGCGCGGTAGTGGAGCAATGGGGCAGGGCATGTCGATCGGCAGAGATTTTTTCGGGCGTGGCACCTTTGCTGCACCGACTCTGCGATTGGCCTGTCCCACTGGTCGTGGAGCCGCGCAGCACCACCAAACGCATAGGCGAAGTCAGATCCAATATTTTGCTGCGCAGCCGAGCAGAAGCGACTAGGCCGAACAGCTTGACGTGAGGGCATTCCGAAGCATGCCAGGCGAAACCAAGCCCCGAATTCGTAGCTAAACCTGAAGACTCTGCACTCATTCCGATAGTAACTCTCATATCCATTCAGAAATCTACTTGTAGTAAACCCGTAGATCCTGGTGCCCTTGTTGAGGGTCTCAGGAGCTGGTGGCGTGCCAGAGATCGGGAAGGGCGTCCTTGCTCGCTCGATGGAGGCGCCAGCACGCATCGTTCCAAGCCGAGCTGCTCTGCACCTCCCAAGTGCTTCTCAGGGCCTTGAAGCTCGGTTCCATAAGTCAGCACTGAAAGGAATGCTCCGACCTATGTCAGACAACAGTTTACATCTTCTCAGAGGGCCCCGAAAGTGTGATCAGGTGAGAAAGGTGATTTATGAATCTAGGGTGTGAGGCTGGGGTATTCGGGAGACTTCACCTTGGGAAGGGCATGCTGCATTAAACTGTCATCCCTCCAAGCTTCTCAACGTGACAGTAAAACCCGAGATCCCAGAAGAGATGAGACCCCCTTGCCGGTAGCTTTATGTATCTTTATCTTTGAGGGATTCTCCGCTTCTCAAACTCGCATCTGTTTTTCAATCGACCCTCACGATTCGACGATGCCGCTCAGGCAGCACAAGCCCGAGGCGATTCAGTTGCTGGTTGGGTTCGAAAGCGAGAAGCTGCAACAGCTCCAGCACCTCATGGCCACCTGCGGCTTGCCCCTGCACTTCTTGGCGGAGGAGTGGAAAGGCGAGTGTGCATGCGTGATTATGGCATCCTGCCTGTAAGATCAGAGGCGTGAGAGCTGAGCACCTGAGGTCCTCGGCGGTTTTTCTCCTGGCCCGTGGCGCTGCAGCGGTCCTTTGCCAATGTTTGGCTGGGTCTGGAGTCTTCGGGGCCCCAGGAGTTCCAGGAAGCAACCGGCTGGGAAGTGAAGTTGGCGCAATGCCGCCTGCGTCTGGCGCTGCCAGCCGTGGACTCCGAGCTGGGTGGCGTGCTGGAGGCCTGCACCGAAACCTTGAACCGAGAGGACACGGACGTGGCCGTTTCCATGGCCCGAGGCCGGGCCGGTTGGCTTCTGGACCGTCTGATCCCTGTCCTGGCGCGAGCCGACCGGCCCAAGGAAGTGTTTCAGCTGATCTCCAGGGAACTGGGCCAGGGCAACTCCAAGCAAGCCGCTCGCAGCTTCCAGTGCGTGCTGCGGAGGCTCGGTCCCGTCGATGCCCAGAATGCTCTGGAAGCTGCGCTCCAGAGCCGCTTGAAAGTCGCAGAGCGTGTGGCGTTGCTCAGGGATTCGAGCGAGCTCGGCCTCTTCACCGGGTCGGATGCCAACTTTGTCGCTCTGCTCGAGTCCCTCTACGAGAGCCATCGTGATGTGGGCGGGGCCGTGCTCGCTGCGCTCTGCAGAATGGGCCAGACGTCCCTGCTGACACGCGTGAGCCAAGACGACAGATCGCTGTACCAGCTGCAGGTCATGCTCGGCCAGCTTCAACGCACTTCGGGCTCCTGGGGGGATGAGGTGGCGAGCGTCCTGGCGACGTTTTGCCAAAGACCTGGATTGGGAGTGCAGTCCTTGCAGGCGCTCTCGGCTTGGGCACAGTCAAAGAGAAGCCACGATGCAGGCACCGTGGCCTTGGTCGCAAGTGCATCGTCTCAAGCCTTGGCTTCAAAAGACGAAAACTTCTGGGCACCAGCCGCAGGCTGCTTGGTCTCCCTTGCTCACCTGGACTCCAGCCCACTCACAACCATCTTCTGCCAGCTCAGCGCCCAGGTCGCCAATATGCTTCATGCCTCCTCGAGGAGGCTCCGGGTCCTAACGCAGCGCCTCTTGCAAGCGAAGGCCTCCTCTCTGGTTTCGGAGGCCTTGGTGCTGGCAGTTGTGTCGGCGGCTTTCCTCACGCCTTCTGCCCTGGCGTTGCGCTTTGGCTTGGAGCTTTGGGCCACGTGCCTTCACTGGGACGAGCCTGCAAAGGTTCTGGAGGCATTGCAAAGCCTCCCTTCTTTACACCCCATCCTCCTGCCTGTGCTGCTCTCCAGCTGCTCCACATCACTAGCCCAGCAGAGACCCCAACCTTTACTGCGCGAGACCGCTCGCGCCTTGCTGCGAACGGAAACGGAGCCGGCTCTGGTGATGGTCATGGCCGTGGTGAAGTTCCTCCTTCAATCACGGCGAACCGAACCCCGGACGACGCAGATCCCGGAGCAGCAGGAGGATTCATGTAATGATTCTGATGAAGACGAAGAAGTCGACTCTGAACTCCCAGAGCCGCCAATGCCGCCAGAGCCGCCAAGGCCTTCAGAGAATGGTGATGCAGCCGAGTTTCTGCAGGCTCTCGAGCCCCTCTGCAGTGCCTCGGCCAGCTTGCAGCTGCTGCTCATCGACCTGCACCTCTGAACCGCCACGAAAGGTGCGGCTACTGTGCTAGCCGCCAACCCGATTGTTTTCGATTAACTCGCAGAGATCGACGGGGGGCGGATCCGTCATCGCAGACACCTCGATCTGTTCTCCCGGCGTGCCGCACAATCCAGGAGCACTTGGTTCACTGGAGTACCGGCAGCCTCGGTTCGTTCGGCGAACAAGCCATGAATGTACAGCTACACAGAAGGACAGCACATTCTGCCCACATTTGAAGATGATGAGGCTGATGATGCTGATGATGCTGATGATGACGGCGACGACAACGACGAGGAGGACGACGATGAAATCCAGTTCCCAGGACAAGATTCACCGAAAGTGCGCATAAATCATGGCGCAGGGAACAAGCGCAACGAAATCGTAATGCCTCAACAATTCCACGACTATGTCTTGCTGCAGCTTTTGCACGTTTCTCCAAGCCACCCGGGGCCGTCCAATGGCTGCATCGCGGGAGCGAAGACCTCCCCAGCGGAGGTGCATGTCGTTTTCGGACTCTTTCCGGTCTGAGTCTGACTTTGTGACTTGCCAGGCTCCCAAGCCTTCAGCTAGTGCGCTTGGCCATCATTGCGGCGATAGCAGCGCCCTCAATAGCGAAACCTGTTCAGTGCTGTTTGGAGGTTTCGTTGAAAGTTATAGCTACATGGCTGGCAGCTGGTGCTGTGCAAGCTTGTTTGGCTTGAGGCATCCGACGACGAAACAGTGTGGTTTGACATGCCGTGCTGCACTTTGCAATGTGCCTACCTCCGCTTGCAATGTTTAGCCGTTTAGCCTCATGGTGATGTCATGTCATGTTACCCATCCCTTGTTTGACACGATTTGATGGAGCAATGGCTCTTGCTGGCTCCAGTGCACCAGCTGATTCACTGAAGACTTCGTCGCGCAACCTGCGCAGATGGAACATCCAGGCTGTGAGTCAGTCCCTGGTGTCATGTCCTACTTGGGGCTTGGTGGCTGGAGCAGCACTTCTGGCAATGGGTTTACCTGTTCTCGTGGCAAGCATGAAGAGGCAACTGTGCAAGATGTCGTCTTCGGGTGTTGCGCACTTGGGTGTTGTAAGGGAGCTGTGTGTGTTCATGTATTTCATGTTGGCATCAAGCCAGGAGGAAGGTGCCGTCCTCGCCGAGAAGGTCTTCTGAACCTGGTGGCTTATCTGCTGCACTACGAATTGCTTCAAGCCTGACCTTTGGCCGGGCCCGCTCGCAAAGATCATTCGTTTTCATGTTTCTGCTGTTGATGTCACTTGCCCTCGCAAATGCTGCAGCTGTCGCGCAGTCCTTTGCGCAGCGGGATTACATGACGGCGCTATCGCAAAGAAACGGCGATCTCTTCTTCAGCAAGCTTGGGCTCGCAATGGTTTTGCTGGCTGCAGCAATGCCCTTGCGATCACTTGCCGAATTTGCAGCCGGTGGTTTGACAATTGTTTGGCGCAATGCTCTCACTGACGGATTGCTCCGAGAATATTTTCACCCAAAAGTTGTGTACTGGCTGCGACGCAAGGCTGAGGTACCCGACCCAGACATGAGGATTGCTGTGGAAGCCGGTCACTTTGCCGACATGCTTGTTCTCATGATGCGCGACGTTTTCGAGAATGTTCTCAAACTCTCTGGGTTTATGGGAGTTGTGTATAGCATCTCACCTCTGCTTTGTCTGGTGATGGCCGCCTATGCTGGGGTGGGTGCACTTGCCACCGTCAAATTCTTCGGAGCCCCGTTGGTTCGACTGGATCGGACCATCAAGTCAGAGGAGGCAGCATTTCGCAAGTCTATCGCCCGCTGCTTAGATCGTGCCGAGCCGCTTTGCCTGTGTCGCGGCGAGCCCTCGGAAAGCACCCAAGCTGTGAAGCAAAGCTAGCAGCTAGAGTCAGCTAGCAGCCAGAGTGACTTTTCAAGTCTGTTTTGCAAAATGGTTTTTGTGGTTTTCAACCCGATCCTGCAAGGCACGGAAGCACATGGTCGGTACAGCAGTCTGCGGCAGCAACAGTGGGCCAGGGCATTCTGGAGGACCAGCTTGGGAACCTTTCGAGAATGCTTCAGCTGGGCTGCTTACCTGCTTCCGGTTGCAATCGTGGCTCCGCTTTGGCTTCAAGATCAGGTGCCTTTTGGCACGGTTCCTCAGGCAGTTATGGCCTTTCAAGTTTCGCTTGGTGCTTTGACTGTGGTCGTCCGAAAATTCCGTTCTGTCTCTGCCTTGATTGCAGAGGGCAGCCGACTGGAAGGCCTCAGCCAAGCACTGTCAAAGGCGCTGCATTGCGCGGAGCACCCGCTACCACTACCACAGCCTGAGAAGAGCAGTGCTGAAACCATCGGAATGGACGGGGTGTCGCTCACTTTACCGGATGGATCTCTGCTTTATGATAAGCTCTCGTTTAACTTGAGGCCAGGAGAGCGTTTGGTGGTTTTCGGGCCATCCGGTGCTGGCAAAACTACTCTCGTCCGCGCGTTGGCCGGCTTGTGGGACGGAGGAGTTGGGAGTATTCGGCATGCGAGCCCTGTCGTCTTTCTTCCGCAAGACCCTTACATGCCGGAAGGCACATTGCGGCGAGTGCTAACATTTCCCGCTGCTCCGAATACTTTCCTGGATGAAGACATTCTTGCAGCGGCCCGGTGCTCCTGCCTTGACGATGTCATCTCTCGGTATGGAGAGGATTTGGAAGCGTGCGCTGACTGGGAAGCTGTGCTCTCCAGGGGTGAGCGACAAAGATGTGCATTTTGTCGACTGCTCCTCGTGCAGCCGAACTTGGCTATCCTGGATGAGGCGACCTCAGCTCTGGATGAACCAACAGAGGAAGCGCTTTATCAGCAGTTGCTGAATCTCCACGGAAGCTCGACATCGCGTGAAGCGATGAGCGTGGTTTCCATAACTCACCGACCCTCATTGCAACGGTTCCACACACATGTGCTTCGCCTGCAGGTAGATGAATCTGGTCAACCTACGTGGACTTTTCAAGAGAACAACAACGATTTGCCGTGAGAATTCGTGGCATTGTGCCGGTAAACTGCGACAACCAAGCTCGGACAGGTGAATGCTTCGCGAGCTTTGGACCAACGGAGTAGCTACAGAGCCCCGGAGTTTCATTCTGTGGCCTTGGAGAAAACGTCTTCATTCCGAACTTTACAGTTACAAATGTGGATTGTTCTGCCGTGATTCCCCATGTGGCCTGCTTGGTTTCTCGAGCATTGTGTGTGAAATGCTCAGCTTTTCTGCGGGGCTTTACGTAGAACTTCTTGCGAATTGAGGGTAAAGTGGAGTGAGTCGTGTGCAAGACCCTGCCCGGCTTAGTCTGTGGAGCACCAATGGACCTGGACTGGACCCTGCAGCTGTACATGCGTCTACTGCAACCGAGAAAGTGTACTAGATGCTTAGGAGCGCCTTGAAGCTATCATCCTAGCAGTAGCCTTTCTGCCCAGCCCTTCGCTTGGGCAGCACCAGGCAGCACATCAACACCTGGCTGTCCTTGGGTTGGGAGTACGGAAGTCGATTAGCATCTCCGCGCATGAAACCTCCTCGTTCAGAGTCGCGAACCCACGAAATCTTACTCTTTTGCATTCTGTCTCTTGCAGTGGTCGCAAGGTGTCTTGGCCAAGCTGGCAGCTCATCTGCAAACTGGCCTGTTGATTCTGCTTCGACGTGCTGGGCTCACCAAGTATCTTCCTGCGGTGCAAGTGCAGGAATTCCACGACCTGGCTTTCGTTGCCGAAGTACCTATCCAAGAGGTGTCTGTTGTCTCCAACAGGCAGAGTTGTCAACTCCAGGCGACCGGCGACTTTGGATCGTCGCGGTGCCCTCACCGCATCACTGGCTGCGTCTGGGCCTTGTCTTTCACTGTGGACCTGCAATCGTAGAGCAGCCTTTGGCGCGTGAAGATCATCAGCTTCAGCACCAGCAAAAAAACTGAGGCTGAGCCTGCCACAAGCAGCAGTTGCCGAGGAGAAGGTTCGAAGCTGAACTTGTCGTTGTCAGCACAGGGTTCAGCAAGATGTTCAGTTTCCCTGCCTTTCCTAAGGTTCCTCCAGGTTCCATCCCGGCGGATCTGGTTGCAACCTCTGTTGGTCAGAAGGCGTGGCAAGCTGCAAAACCGCACCCGAGCCTATACTCGGCCAATTGTGCCTGGCCGGAGCGCAGGTGACAACTCCAAACGGTGTTATCTACGAGCCACTCGAGCTTGGCCTGTGGCCTAGCAGGGCCTAGCATGCCTTGGGCCTTGGGTGTTACCTGAGTTGCCTTCACAGCAGTTTTTGGAGGCACATCGGAGACGGGCCCCAGGAACGGGCCGCCGCGCGGAGGAGCGAATCTTCTGCTCAGGTCGGGCTGTTTCTTGCGTTGCATGCGGCGCATCGTTTCATTAGATTTTTGTTTATTACATTCGTCCACCTTTGAATGGAAAGACCAGACGTCAGGTATACGGCACACATTCAGGGCTTCGACGGTCCTGTCATAGATTCATCTGCGTTCAGGGGCTCGTCCTGACCTTGGAGTGTAGGCGAGCCCGTCTGGCAAGCTTCGGGCTAAACGTGCTATCACCAAGGCGCAAGCCCAACAAAGTGGATTTCGTCGAATGCAGACTAAACGTTGACTGGCCCTCAGCGTCGGTAGATCTAGCAACTACCGTGCCGCCTAGGCTGCGAATTCGGCTTGCCCTTCATAAGCTGAGGATCCATCGCTCCCAAACTGTGTCTTTGAAGCGCGGGCCATGGTGCTTCCCCCTTCGAGCCGTGTTCATCTTGTACATGCTGCTAGGCAGATGAAGGTCTCAAAGCTCTTTGCTTTCTTGCGTTGATCCGCCGTGTCAATCTGGGCCTGCAGCACCGGCGCAAGCACCTTCACCGCTCCAGTGGCAAGTGACACTATGTCTAGCTTTTCCAGAAGCCAAAAAGGCAGCCGCTTGGCAGGCTTGTTGACAAGTCAAGAAAGCTAGATCAGCGAGGCTTTCGTTTCTATCTGCGTAAGCAGAGGGCCGGGACCGCCGGCCCAGAAGCAAAAGAATTGATATATCGATCAAAACAGGCTCCCCCCCCGCGCTGCTGAGTTGTTGATGTGGTTGAATGTACCGGAGGTGATGACGCCATCTCTGTTTAGCCAGCTTTGTTTCCCCTCCGTTGCTGATTGCCTGCCTCGTCAGCTCTGTTTGCCTTCCGTTGCTGATGTGGTTGGATGTGATGATGCTTGGAGTCCGCCTAGCCAGCTTTGTATCGCTTGCCGTCCCTTCAGCCGAGCTTAGCTTTCGTTCCCTTGGCCCCGCCCCTCCACTACACGGATAGGTAGACATCAATGTGCACAGGAAGCCATAACTGCATCTGTTTCGGTACGTGCAATTAGTGCTTTTGAAGCCTGTGTCGCATCTCGCGAATATTTGCCCGCACATGCACGGGACTGTACGAGTGATGCAAGTTAATCAGTGTGACTCTTCTTCGTTATCGTAGAGTCTGCCCGATCTTATTGTGCTGGACTGGAGTCGTGAATGTTCGAGTATGTGTATGCGGCTTTCGTTTGAATTGTCTTGTCGCTGGTGTTGGCTGTCAGCAGGGCGACAAGACTTGCATGCCCAGGCCATCAAGCTCATGAAGGTTGGAGCCAAAGGTGGATGTGTTCTGCGATTCCCACCGTGTATGCGTTAACCCTATGCAGCTCTTCGGCAGGTCGTGCTGTTTGCCCTCCTAGTTTGAGTTACGGCCCCTGCCTCAGAAACTAATACGAGGATCAACTACAAACCGACGGGACATCGATAGGCGTGATCGGAATCTGCCGCACCCATGGTTCCACAGTTCATCCGACCCGGCCCCCCCAAAACAAGCCCGATCTGGCCCGCTCGAAACAGTCGAAACAGATCGGTATGCTACGCTGACGACATATCTTTGTGAGCTGATAAAGATGGCGGCATTCCCAGAAATTTTACTTTGTAATGGTGCTCCCGGCTCGAATGTTGTATCGGCCAGAAGGGGAACAGTACGTAGCAGTAGGAATTTGAGAAAAAACGTCTGCAGGTGAGGGCAAGACTGCGTATGATGCTGACGAGAGTGCTGACGTCAAGAAGGCCATGTGCCGACTGTGTGAATGAATTCCGGTGTGCCGTACCGCGATGCTGGCTTTGTGTGGATCATGGCGGGCAGGTAGAAGCCGGGACTACGCTCTACTATGACTTGGAGCTGTGCCTTCCTCCGTCGTCAGAACTTTTCCTTTTTTCGTCAGCTCCTGACCAAGACCTCTCAGGATTCGTATCATCAAGCCCTGAGTTGGGACACATCTGTTTTGAGACTTGGAACCTCTTATTTCTGTTGCAGCCTTTGCCCTGAAGGCTCTTTCTCACCTCTGTAGTGGTTCCGATGGACCGACTGGTACTACATGCTGCCGCAGTCCGCAAATCGGAAAGTTTATGAAACTTGTCTGGTGCTCTAGGATCAGGGTAGAACAGGGCCAGAAGACGGAAGACTCCGGAGGAGCGAATTACTCACACACATGCATGCGCATCTGCAAACTGTGTGATCAATCAGAGCTATGTCCATGAGCCTGCACATGCAATACGGCTCAGAGCTTTTTCTTCTCGCATCGGTGCTGTGCTCATAGAAAAATGGACAGGTCCTCTTGTAGCCCCACATAGCGTCGAAAGCCAAGCAGCGCCATGGCGTAGTTGCTCGTGTAGCACTCTGAGATTAGTCGAACTCTTGATGGCGGAGCGAGTCTGTATTATTCTTGGCCAGATCATGTGACGCATGTGCCTTTGAATGCCATGAGCTGGAGTGGCCGCGAACTGAGCCCACAGGTCCTGTCAGGATTCTCACTGCCAGAATTTCGGTTGTCAGGTCCTGGTGGTTCTGCAGCGAACCGGCCTCTGGCAACGGCTACGGACGACTATCGCTATGCGCAGGCATGTCTTTTTGACGAAGTGTCAGCAAGCACGATCGGAGAGTCGTCGGTTCAGGTTCCCGAGGAAGAATCCCAGAGGCTTGCAGGCCTGTGGCTCGCTGTCTCAAACAAGCAGAGCCTTGCCTTCTTGGGCTTGCATACCCTGCCAATTGGATTTCGTCGTTCACGCATGTCTCATGACAGCTTTCGGCAACCATTTCGCCACATATTGCCGCTGGCTCCATGTCAGCAGTCGAGCTGCCCACAGTAACAGTGCCCGTTCACAGTGAGAGGACAAAACGTAATATGCAGCTTGGGTGGAAGGAGTCTTTAACACAAGTTCAGGAGTTACACAGCTTTGCGGACTTGATGCCCCGGCAAGACATGATTCGAAAACGTGGCCTGCCTTCTGCGGTGACTTTGCTGATCCTGAAGCACGGGCAGGTTGCGCCTCAGATGAGTGGTATCGTGTGATATCGTGCGCTGTGCAAGGTCTGCTTGCTGGTTGCACTGGCTTGCCAGCCACTAGTGTGCCTGGTTCTTGGCGGAGTCTATCATCAAGCAGGCATCGTGCTGAAGAGCGCCTGGGTCCCTGCAAAGTTCTTTTCTCGACTTGGACACTTCAGCCCGCAGGTGATGTGTCCCGATCGTCGCGGACGACGCTGAGAGCGGGTGCGGTACCCCTTGGGGAGGATCTGCGCCGCACGTTTCTCACTGTTCTGCTTCAACCGTCGCATGATATTCGCCTGAGCATGATCTGTCCTGTTGGGCAGGCATTTCAGCTTCCCCCGGAAAAGGTGGTAGAGGCTTGCTAAGACTGCTAAGAGTCCGGTCAATGTCTGGAACTGAGAAGCCTCAGCATTGAAAGTGTGGTTTCCAAAGGCCGTCTCCAAAGCTGGAACACGAGTAACACCCTCCGACGTCGCCGCTGCCGGCGGTCTCAGTTTGGAAGAGGCGCATGAAAGAAAGAAGGCTACTACTCGTACTCCTCCTACTAGTTGTAGTGGTAGTAGTACTAGTACTAGTACTACTGTGGCTGGAGGAACTATTGCACCGCTTTGAAGATACGCTACTTAGCTTCACCCCGCGCCCCCTTCTTACCATTGCTATGGGCACGAGGCTTTACAAAAAATCGTTCCGGTGACCTCAATCTTGCACCGCCCCAAGAGATCTGTCGTCAATGTTAAAGAGGGGGTTGTTACTTGGATGTGTACCCGAAACAGTGTATGTAGGCGGCACAAGTATTCCTTCATCCACCGTCCTAGTAGTAGTAGTAGTACTACTGCTGCTGCTGCTGCTACTACGACTAGGAAAGAAGGCAAAAGAGCTCAGAAGTGTCAGAGACAAGCCTTCGCAAGCTCCCCAAGAGGCGCGCCGGGGCGTGGTGGAGCTCGCCGGCACTTTGGGAGCCGAAGCCGAGCTGGAGGTTTCCAAAACAGGCCGAAATAGAAACATTATTGTTAATTTTAAGTATAGTTATAAAAACCAAAATGGTAGTAAGTGTTATTGTTATGGTTGTTATTAATATTACTTGTAAGACTTGTAAGTATACTTATTCGTATTATCAGTATTGCTCTGATTATGTTTTATTGTTATTATCATTTTTACAATTCTTGCAAATAGTTTTAGTAGTATCATGAAGGTTGAAGGTCTTGCTCTCGTTTTGCTAGGCGAGTCATCGTGTTTGCTTGCCTTCTTGTGGTGCCGCGGAATAATCAGAAAAGGGGTGACAATAGAAACAATCAGGAGCCCAAAATCCCACAAAACGTAAGGCATCGGTCAATCAAAAGCTTAACTTGAGAGGAGAAGAAGAGAGCCCTGAACCCTAAACCCAGCTGGGTGTGAGCGCAGAAACCCAGCTGTCAAAGTGCTGTTCTTCAGACTGCTCCTCCTACTGCTACTACTGCTACTTCTACTACTGCTACTGCTACTGCTACTGCTACTGCTACTGCTACTGCTGCTACTACTACTACTACTACTACTACTACTGCTTTTTCTTTTACGTATTAGCACTATTACTACTAGTATTACTAGCACTACTAGCTAGTACTAGTAGTACGATTATTACTACTGCGATCCGTCAAGCATACCACCCCTAAGAGATCCTCCGACAAAACGACCGGGGGGGGGGGCGGTGGTGGAGGGCTTCATTTTTAGGACACCAACATTCGTGAGTACATCAAGTAGACATGCGGCACACCGTTCGGCAAGTTGCCCAGAAAGGCAATGTCAGGATCACCGCAGCTGTTAAGTCGGTTCAATTTCAACGAGATCATGTGGGCTGTGCCTTGTTGCATCTCGTGTTTGGTGGGGGTCTAGCATATGATCCAAGCACTGAGATGGGCTGAAAAACAG
Organism: Symbiodinium sp. clade A Y106; assembly: GCA_003297005.1. Taxonomy (NCBI): domain Eukaryota; class Dinophyceae; order Suessiales; family Symbiodiniaceae; genus Symbiodinium; species Symbiodinium sp. clade A. The sequence continues at coordinate 35,521 of BGNK01002095.1, forward strand.
ATCGAGCGCGATCAACATTGACGGTCTCGATAGACTGACCAGGTGGGAGTTGGAACATGAGATAGTGATGCACCAGGATCAGAGCCTGGGTGCAAAATATAGTGATGTACCGCTTTCTCCTAGCATGTTGAACGCATAGGACATGCCACGATCACAAGGTTAGAAAGATAACATCAGAGCCGTGAATGCCCTCGCGGAGTGGGCTCGGGTAACACACCTTTGAATTCCGGATGCGTATGGAGTGCCATGCAGAGGACCTGGTAACCTAAACACCGTTTTTCAACCCTAAAGTAAACTAGGGGTAGGGACCCCGAAAGTGGCCTCCCAACTTTCTGGTCCTGGCTTCCCCCATGGAGCTGGAAGCTTGGCTTCCTGGCAGGTGAGCTTGTGTACCTCTTTCCCCGGGACGTGAAGGGGGCCTTGTCGAAGGTATCCTCCGCTGCGGCAGCTCGAGAGGCAGGGATTGGACCTTTGGGTATGATTGTGTTGATTAGTGACAGTATGTCTATGTCAAAATCAAGAAATATTTTTCCTTGCCACATTTTTTTGGAGTTTACAGGACCGACGCGGGGCTCTCTCGATCTAAACAGCCATGGGATGTGTGGGGTTTAAGAGCATGCACAAACCTGGTCAGTATCTCGAGATCTCTTGGTAGGGGCAATTTGGGTTCCGCATGGAGAAGTTCTAGGCCCTGAAACGACATTCATTTCGGGGTGCGATCTCGGAGATGCAAGTGTAGTGTAGGATATGCGGTGAGATAGATTTGATTTGAGATCGCAGGCCAGTGGGGAAGGTTGAAGGTCAAAGGTTTCTTGGATAATATGCCCATCAATTGGATGTGCCCGCCCGCAGTGCTATCTGGTCCAAAAGCTTGAACAGCTCGCCGTGCGACCCGCGACCAGCTCCATGAAGCTTTGCTCGGTGCCTTGGATGGGCTGTTGCTTATCAGAGCGCAGCGGCCATCGCTGGGCGTCGTCTTTTTCAGAGACCACCGAAATCTCGCCCCCGAAATCTCGCATGGGTAGACCTAGCCATTTTTCCCGAAACAAAATTTGTCGGGAAGATCTGGAAGCCAAATTCGCCCAACCTGATTGAGCTACATAGGCATGAAGCATGCATTTGGATGATTCAAACTTCACGCTTATCCCGACTATGGCAACCATTTCTCTTAGAGGTTCTCCTGTTGCTGCTTAGTTTACGTGCGGGATGCAGTCGCACTCAGCGTTTTCCGGTTGAGGGTGATGACAGTGACAGGCTAAATGGTCTCGGGGCGCAGTTGCAGCTTTCAGGCCACGCACTTCCGCGACAGACAACGAAGAGCAGACCGCCCTCCTGCAGACGAAAGGACTCGATCATGGAGCCATCGATGTCATCGATGACGAGTTTGATGTCGATGAAGCCGCGCAAACACAGCCCGGAAGTGGCGTTTCTCATTTCATTTGCTCTCGCCGCCGGCGAGATGGAAATTCCAACCACTATGGCTGTTCCTCTACAATATGCAGACCCTATCGGAGAACCACTTGTTTGAAACGAAGCACCTTTCAATCTTCAGGAGCTTGCACAAGTGCTCAAAGCAGCCAAGATAGGCAAGCAACCTGGTCTGGATATGTTGAATTCCTGGTGGTCCAGCCAGAGTTGTGCCGATTTACAAGAAAGGCAAAACAGATGATGCTGCAAACTACAGGCCCATATCCTTGCTAAACAATATATACAAAATTTATTGTACTTTAATCAGAAACCGGGTGCAAAAAGCAGCAAGCCACAAAGTTTCGGCAACTTAGTGTGGGTTTAGACCGAACAAACCAACGGCGCATGTTGCATATATCATCCGCCGAATATATGGTTGGAGCGAACGGAGATCATTTGAATTGCATTTAATTTAGCATTGTTAGATTGGGAGACGGCGTTTGATAAGGTACAGCACGATAAGTTGTTCCAATCGCTGGAAAAGCTCGGTTTCACCAACACGTACGTAAACACTATTCGTAATACATATTCTTGCCCCCGCTCTTTCGTTGAAGATGATTACGGTACTTCAACTACAAAAATACAGAAGACAGGACTTCTGCAAGGATGTCCTTTATGGCCATACTTGTTTCTGTTGGTTATGACGTGCATAGACAAGGATGTAAGCCGACATTGCTCTGGATTCGTGCATAATGCCAGGCTCCCGGGTCTTGATTTCAATAATGTTTATTATGCGGGGATGATACTATTCTATTCTCCACAACAGCACGTGCACCTAATGAGCTCATCAGTCCTGTGGAATCGTTTTCGGAGCAATACGGCCTACAACTGAACAGGGCCAAATGTTGTGTCTTGCACATGAACAAAGAGGCAGGCATACATTTTTCGGATCACACGTTCCTGCCTAAAGCACAAGATGCAGTTTACTTAGGCAACAACTTGAATCAAACAGTAAACATTCGTCATGAAGTCATCCAACGTATGGTTGACAGATAGAAGACGTGGTTGAAGCATCATGTATATTGGAGAGATCAGGCAGCTAAGAGAAAGTGGCAACTATTGGTTTATGATGCTGTACAAAAAAGATTGCTGTACGGACTCGAAACAGTCCATCTGACAAAGTCTTTAATACAGAAGATTGACGCATTTCACCACAAGGGCCTTCGCAAGATACTTAGACTGGCTTCCACATATATTGATCGTAGGAACACCAATGCGAAATTATTGGGAAGGCCTCTGAAATCGCAGGCAGAGAAATCATCCCGTTCAGCAACATGCTAGAACAAAGGCGAGTGAAACTTGCTGGGCATGTACAACGTTCCAGTTCGACAGACCCAATGAGACAGATAAGCTATCAACCTGATAGCGCAAACCCGTGCATAATAGGAACCCGTAGGAAAGGCCGCCCCAGACAGCAATGGTTACACAACACAAATTCTCTCACATATACGGTGCTAACAGGTAATGACAACTACATGGGGTCTGAAGCTCAAACGGCTAGGATTCTGCAGGCGGCAAGAGACAGAAGCACTTGACCGAACGCATCCCTCCAGCCGAGCGCCGAAGCGCTCATTGAAGATGCAGGGAGCTGCATTGAACGCAGGGCTTTTGAAAAATGGCTGTTATAATTGCCGGTACCGACGACCATGGGCACTCAAAGTCAAACAATTGATCTAACTAGTAACTACTCGTGACTGCCGTTCACACGGGGTGCTGGACTCCAGTGGCTTTCCGTTGTCCGTGAATTTTTGGGGGGTGGTTGCACCTGAAGCAGGATGGGGCACATTTGAATGGGAGTCTTTTCTGCCCAGAGGTGGCACCATGCCAGCCGTCAATCCGAGCAGTCTGTTTCAACAGCACGCATGTGCCGACCCATATTGCATGTTGGCTGACATGGGGTGCTCGGTGATCTGCAAGGCTGCTGCGGTCAAAAGGAGCCGCTTGATGAAACCTGGTGAAATATCTGTACGCATGGCACTTCGGCAACATTCTACACCAAAATGAATTGAAATTTCCGAAGACACATAACATGCAGAGAATGATTTATTTTCCTTACCACATTTTTGGAATGTTGTGGTTCTTTGTTGGACAAGTACGAGAACAAAGCGCAGGGGTCTCCATCCTCACAGGCATTGCTTGGGAGTCCAGAGCATCCAAGTCCAAGCTCCCACTCCAAGCGCCCATTGTGGTGCCCGCGTGTGCGAAGTGGTGTTGAGATTCGAATGAGTAGGTCGGTGAATCGTTGATGGACAAGATCGTCTCCACCTAATTGAAAGTCCCGGAGCGAAATTGTGCGAGTGAAGTCGTCCAGCCACTGGTGTGGCATGTCGTGTATATATATATATGTATATATGTATATATGTATATATGTGTATATGTATATATGTATATATGTACTTATATATGTACATATGTACATATGTACATATGTATATATGTATATATGTATGTATGTATATATGTATATATGTAAATATGTATATATGTATCTATGTATCTATGTGTCTATGTATCTATGTATCTATGTATCTATGTATCTATGTATCTATGTATCTATGTATCTATGTATCTATGTATCTATGTATCTATGTATAAGCGTCTCGGCCCAGGCCCCCTCCACAGGTTAGGACCTCCACATGGGCTCCGGCGGATGCCACGGTCGTTGGCGAGCTCTAGCAGCGTGCCTACTAGCAGTGGTAGCTCGGGCTCAGGGTCCAGTAGCAGCAGCATGGACCCAGAGGAGCAGGCTGCCACCCTGGCCCGAAAACAGCAGCAACACCGCGAACGCAGTGTCTTGTGGTTTCGGGGTCAGGCGCAGAAGCGCCTCATGCACTTCTACCTGGAGGTACAACTGCGCGCCAACGACAGCCACGAGCGGAGTGTTGCCCAGCAGCTGTCTCACTTTCGCAGGCTGGCCAACGAGAGCACCAT
>BGNK01002095.1:45916-79422 GCA_003297005.1 Symbiodinium sp. clade A Y106
GCCGACCCCTCCTCCCTCACCCAGCCATTGCGCAACCTGCTGCTCTTCTGCTTGTTTGCGGCGCTGAAGGCACAGCTCCAGCGGATGGAGACGGAGGTGGACCTGGTGGAAAAGGCCCAGAAGATGGGGCTGGTGGAGAATCAGACCTATCTCTTCCTCCAGTGTGACGGCAAGCAGCGCAAGCATGTGAAGGCGGCGCAGCCGCCGCTGGAGCACAAGGAAGCTGTGGAGATGCTGGGAACTCTGGAGCAGCTGACGGCCTCAGCCAATGTAGTGGGCCGCTTTCATGCAAATCGGAAGCTCACCTCGCAGATGTCCTCGGACATTGTGCCCTTCAGCCTCACCATCCAGAACAGGACCCAGGAAAGCCACAGCATGTTCCGGCTCCTGCACCGCCTCTCCAGAAACAGCATGTGGCATCTGGTTGGGGCCACTCTCCGTCCTTCGAAGCTGGGCCGGGGCCCGGCTGCCCAAGCCCTGGACAAGATACTGATGTATCTGTAGGCGGGGCCAGGGACTCTCATCCTAGGCCTTTCCTCCTTGATCAGATTCTGCGGCTCCAGTTGCGTAACACTAGCAACCACTGCTATGCCAATGCATTGATTTATGCTTTGCTTGTGAGCCTAGCTGCCCCGCCGCAGGGTCCCGCCGTATCGGATCCCGCCCTCCAACGGGTGCTCAGGTGGCTGTTGAGGGAAACCAATTCTGCATCCTCCTCACCCCCTAGGATCACAGATCTCTGGGAGGTCAAATCCTGGACACGACTGGTCCGCGACTGGCCAGAGCCTCATAGGCAGCAGGATGCAGGAGAGTTCCTTAACTACTTGGCTCCTGCGATATCTCCCTCCTGTGTAGCTTGCCGCTGGCAGCGACGGCGATCGTCGCTGCTGCTGCACTCTGAAGTGCACCCAGCTCAGGTGGTTGATCAGGGCGGCCTCTGGCCACTCTATCTTCATGAGGCCATACCCTTCACGGAACCGCCGATCAGCTTGCAGAAACTTGTGATCACCTGGCGAAATCAGGCTGAGCGCCATGCCCTGGAGCGGACACCTGACCTCCTAGTGCTTCAGGTCAACCGTTTTGGCACGGAGGGTCGCAAAGTCCTCGCCCCGCTTGACATTAGCACCTCCTTATACATGCCTATTTTTCGGGATTCTGGCATAGGTACCACCTCCCAGCGGTATGTCTTACAGGCGATAGTATATCACCTAAGTCCCGATATGCAAGCAGGGCACTACAGGACAGCGCTGTGCAACAGAGGCTTCATCAGTCATGTCACAGATGATGCTACTCCAGTGCAAGAGGCGACAAGGTCGGATCATGAGACAGTTAGGCGCAACTCGTACTTGTTTTTCCTGAAGAAAGCCTGATATAGCCTTCTTTTAAGATCTCTGCCAGGCACCAAAGCACAGGAGGTTTTCCCCATTATATTTGCGGTCGTATTGGTATTCTCTGTTTGTCTTATTGGGTGTCTTTTAGGCTGCTCATCAACCAGTGCAGTGCCTGGGCAGTTGTTTTTACGACCAAGGCCTATTCGTAGGCGATTTAATCCGGGAGCTGTAGCCATCAGTCCACTGCTTATAGGGCGTTCGCGCCGGGTGGACGAGTTGTTCGCTTACTTGCATACATGTTAGTTTACCACATCGCTTCCTTTCTCGGCTCACTCCCGTTCTGAATGGTGGAGGGCGCTGCTCAGCGTGTGCCCAACTGCTGGCACCGGCCGGAGGCTGCCTTAACGCATCGCAAGACCTCTCTTGCGGCGAAGGAAGAAGTATCTATGTATCTATGTATCTATGTATCTATGTATCTATGTATCTATGTATCTATGTATCTATGTACATATGTACATATGTACATATGTATATATGTATATATGTATATATGTATATATGTATATATGTATATATGTGTATGTATGTATATATCTTCATATTTTTGATGATAGCGCTAATGGTGTTGCTTTTATTGTTGTCATTGTTATCCTTGTTTTTGCTATGCTGTTGATGATGATCTTGTTATTATGATTTCTACTGTTCCTGCTATGGTTATTTTTAGTATTGCTTTTATTCTTATTATCATAATTCTATTCCCACTAGTACCGTTCTAAGGGCATGTTTGTTGGGGCTTGTCTCTTGGAGGCATGGAACAAAGCGAAGCCTACTGCCGCCCGGCCACGGTTTGGGAATGGTATCTGCTCATCTCTGTGTGCATTTCTTGGCTTGTATTTGGATCAGGTTTTCACAGCTCTCCGTGCTGCTTTCGGTGTGGCCCTATTTGCCTCCATTGCTGTGATATACACAGCGATCATTGCTATCAGCACTTCCAGCTCCGACAGGGACCATGCAAGCTGCTTTCGAAGGGCATCGCCCTGCAGTTTGCATGCGTGGCATAGGTACCGTCCCCCACCGTAGCTGGGATGTCCAGGACCGAGATGACCGACGAAGGGGTGGAGACTCTTTTGGAGGTGGTGGTTTCGGTTTTGGCCCGACCTTGTATTATGGCCCGTCGAGACTTGGAGGCAACGGGTCAATAGGTATTGCAAGGTGTCTTTTCCTTACCTTGTCGACCTAAAGATGTCTCGTCAGCCCGATCAGACTTGGTCGACTTGCCGTGCGTGCATCGCTCCTCATCACTTTTAGGATCCCCTGCCTTGGAGCTGAGGGTTGCCAGCCTCACATTCACCCATCAGCTTTCATTGGGGAAATGTCAGTCGCCCAAGGCCATTTGATGTGATTTTCTACAGACCGTATTATTCGTATTCTTACGGCGGAGATATCTACGATGAGTGCCTCGGTGAGAAGCAGAATCCGCAACTCGTTGTTGATATAAACGATGTGCATTACACGTATGGCGACATCTTGATGATGTCTCAGTTGGGAGTCGCGGAGTTCTCCGCCAAAAATGGGCTTCCTCGAATCAGTTTACAGCAGCTTGACTTCCACTTCGTTTCGTGCACGGCTGCCTAATGCAATTTTACCGCGCCTGCAGGCTTTGTTTTTGGTGATGGAGATCCAAACGCTGGCCGCTCCTTGCCAAGAATCTTCTTCCATGAACGTGAGTAAGTACTGTACCACTTTCGAAGGAGACGAGACCCAGTTCTTTTTGCGTTTCCACTTGCAGGCTTGGATCGGCAGCTGGCTGCTGTGGCAGCTCTCGCCCGGCGGAACGGCGGGGTTTTGACAGCTGAGCAGATGGCACCTTTGCGCCTGGGACGGGTTTGGGAGTCCGAGAGCGAGAGGACATGAATGAGTGGAATGTAGTGGGAAAAGCTGCGAGGCTGGACCCTCCCGGATACAAGTCACCGGAGAGCACGTACAACGCCGCCGAGCTGCACCAGTAGTATTGATCTTGAGGCCTCGAGGCAGCAAGGCCTGTCGCACACACAAGATGCTGCGATGCCGAGGTGAATGAGAGCTGGGTGCTGCCAGCAGTCTCGAGGTTAAATGGAAGGCCCGAAGTGGCGGCTGATGGACAAATCGCTTGGCTCTCGGGAAGAGGAAAGCCCAGTGCCGTCTAATCATGGCTCTTGGGTGATCTTGCCGCCACGAAGGTCTATGTCTTCGATGACCTACGGACCACAGCAGGCGACATTTTGGGATTTCCAGTCGCAGAAGGTGAGTGTGCGTCGGGTGCTACGCTACTGCTTCTTCGATTAGCCCTAGTTTGAAGGGCTCAGGGTGATTGTGAAGCTTTCAGGGCTCGCGCAAGCATAGCTGCACAGCCCAATGTAGAAGCAAGGCGAGGATTCCTTGCTGCTTTGCAAGAACTGGAGAGAAGCTCTGCGAGTATTGGCCGATCGTGTTGCTCGAAGCAAAGGTGAAACTTCTTCGCGCAAGCCACCTGCAATCTTGGAGGCAGTTAAGCTGCACTCGACTGCTGCACTCGGAGAAAGGTAATCATGGGCACCATGGTGAAAACCAGCCGCTCCGTCTTGCTGTGAGGAGGAAGAGGTTCCTTTCTCTTTGGCGGACGAGGGCAATCTCACGCTCGTCGTCTTGCTCGGCCACTTGGTTTTTCTCGTGACTTAAGCGCCGTCCAGCAGCCTGAGTCAGTTTGCAAAAAGTGCCGGCTCGACATTGCTTCCTGTTTTGCACAGATGTTATGGGGTAGCCTAGGTGTCGCAAACCTTGTCGGAGCCGACCCTTGGTGGCACCACCGGGCATAGTGGGTCTGCAGTCTGCAGCACTCAACACGAGATCATGGTATGAGCCTTGCGAATCCCAAGCTGTTTCGAGGCCTACCTCGGTGCGCAGTTCGCAGGCCTTGCAGGATACAAGCTTACAGGCCAGATGGATTCTGATTGCTGAAGCATCACTCAAAAACACATTGACCAAGGCTTCCTGGCTGCAGTGAAAGGCTTCTACCCAGGATTGCTAGCTTATGCCGCGGGGATCTCAGAATCTGCCGCAGGGAAACGGCAGATGAGTCGAATTCGAGTTGCATCCGGTCGGAGGTGGGTTTTTTCGCTGCCCCGGCCTGGCGCTTCTTTGGCCTCGGTAAGGCGAACAGAATCTGGACAGCAGTTAGGATGGTGTTCATGTTTGTTGTGTCCTTCTTGTTTTGTTCGATGCTGTTGGGTTTCCCAGGACTTCATTTTCTTCTAGCTGTCGTTGCGATGCATCATGATTGATCGCAGAGTTTGGGGAAGAAGGGATAGCAGGAAGGAAGCTCGGCATAGAACGAGTTTCAGGCTCACCATTTCTCTGAACCCGCACGTGCCTGATGCCCACTCCGGCATGCTTGTGCCAGACGTGAAGGCGATAACGATTGCGTGCAGGCTCTTCCGGAACAGTACTGCCCGTTCACTTCGGTTTGCAACTTTCACTCGTTTTGGTTCACTCTCCGCCCTCAATGCTTCCGTTTGCTGCAGCTGCTGGCCTGTCGTCATGTAAGGCGAGATCCAACAGAGGAACCAAAACCGCAAAGATTGGTTGAATGTCCTTCGGTCTGGTGCCGTGGACGGAAAGCTTGCCCAGGCGAGGAGCTCAGTGTTGCGGTATCAATTAGGAGGGGCAGAAGACGGGGCGAATCCAAGTCGATGCTTCGCTTCACGGGAGGCAAGGAGCCTTCGACAGGGCATGCGGCAGATTGGCAGGGAGGACTCTGTCTACAGCACCGCGAAGGACCACGCACTGTGTTGTGCACGATCTGGGACGTAACAGTAGCGGAACCGGAGATGAGAGTGTGCAAGAGGAGGCACAAAGCCAATCCAGTCGGAGCGATCTAGAAGATTTTGATCGCCGTCTGCGAAGTTGAGGCGGGACTCGATCTTTTCTGTGAGTGGTGTGGTCGCGTGTGTGCTGTCAGCGGTCTTGAAGGCTTTTCTGGGCCGACGGGACGGTTCGAAAGGACTTCTCTGCGGCTGAAGCCTGGTACAGAATTGGGCCCGCGTGGCCGATGCGGCCTTTTGTCGTCGAATTTTAGAGGACTTGCAATTGATATGCAGAAGTCAGGCAGTACAGTTTAGCGGTTTGCAGAGCCTGGCAATGGAAAGTCCGGAGAGACATGTTGTTTGTATCGTCCATGAGTGCCTGATCCTTTCGTCGTAACAGCTCCGGAGTTTCTCTTCTTGCACAAGGGCCTCAACTTTTTCAAGAGCTTCTGACGGATAGACGATGCCAGCATCTCTTCTATGTAGCCGTCCTCACAAGCAGGAGGACATTGAGGACATCCAGGGATTCCAGCCTTGGCACAACAGGCAGAAAGGCAAATGGAATGAGCTTCGTAGCTGGGCGTCACAGCCTGATGTCGGTTCCACATTGACATGAGTTTTGTCACGTTTCGCGTCAAGCCAGAAGGTGTGGTGGGGTGTTGCTTTTGTGGGGACTTCCAATGTGGCCCTGCAGCCACACATCTTGGCCGTTCGGTCTGTTATGCTTCGCTGTTTGGGTTGTCACCCTTGTTGTGGTCAGTGCCACGATTCACGTCCGTTCGCGTGTCAAGTTCGGCTGCGAGGGCCAACGGATCTCATAGACTTTGGGCATGATCACCAGAAGTTGAAACGCAGGCTTCACCGTTTTCTTGAAGATTGCTTGTCAGGGTAATGCGAAGCACTGCCAGGAGCCAGGCGTAATGCAAACTCCAGCCCGGCCGGAGCTTCAGGATCAGCAGGCTTCCCGCATGCAATCCATGTGGACCATCCCTGCCATTTCTGTTGGCAGGCAGGCAGGCCCCGGAGTATGCAGAGGTGGGTGAGGATGCTTTTTTTAATGCACTGGGCAGAGCATAGGCCGAAATCTGGGAGATGCCCAGTCGCGAGATGTCCCAGACACGCAGGTCATGATCAAGGCGCACAGCCGTCGGACCACAGATCTGTGTACTTTGTGCGCCTTCGTTTTGCCGCCTGGCTGCCATAGTTTTTTCATATCGTAGCATCGCGAAGTCATGCAGGAGAGACACGAGCAAGCTTGTTACTTGTATGTTAAGTTCGGAGCATGGCAAAAACGCTGGTAGTCCGACAAGTGACTAATGAGTGACTAATGCCTGCACACACTGAGCTACCTGCTCGTTTAGGTATTGGGCTGGCATGTTTCGGCCTCAGAATGTGTGGGAGCTGCCGGGCTTTGGGGTTCGGCGAGAGTCAAGGCAGCTTGAAGTGAATTTAGGGCCATCGAGAGCTGGACGTTGTTGGAACATGTCGCTCCTGCAAAAATTTGCTGAAGGTGTGGGATCACTTATTCCGCTCTCATCACCGGCGACCCACGGAGGCTGTACCACAGCCACCTCCTCAGTGCATGCTGCAATGCTCCGACTTCGGGCTGATTCACCATTGAGTGGACAGAGGTTTCGATTACGGCGGCCATCTCTGCGGCGTCGACCCAGGCGTGGAAGACAAGGGGTCCAAGTCTCAGCGATTTCACTCCTTGTTGGACGCTCCTCAGAGCCTTTCCCGCTTAGGCTCCTCTACTGGCCCCGCCCGAAAGATCCCGAATATGCGATCTGCATCGGGCAGTGCCCAGACAATCGTCAGGTGCCTGGGAAGTGTTTGCGGGAGAGAAGCTGTAGTCTCTGGCTGGTCTGGTGGTCAGCATGATAACTTCCGATTCTCGGGTGGTAAATGCAGCTTGTCATTTTGGACTCTTGGCTGATGTATGCCGTGATGATCGCAATGTATCGTGTGAAATGCTTTCCTGGTCGAGCCTGTACAGGGAGTTGTTGGGAAGCAGTTTCGAGACTTGTTGTCCTGATAGTTATCCAGGACACGGTGACTGCGCTGGAAGAGGACGGTCGGCGACAGAAGCTAGTGACGCGCTCGTGATTTCTGATGTGTTTGATTGATTGTTGTGTAGACCTTAGTGTGAGGCTTTTCTTTCAGCAGAATATTTGCTAGTTTATACCTAAAGACCGGCACAGCAGACAGTGCTGCTGATGCTTCAGCCCACACTTTGCAGGAAGCTGCTGTCAGCCATGGTGCAAGCGGAGTTGAAACCGCGACCATCACTTCCAAGCAAGTTCGAATTCCAACATACCCTTCCAGGTGGTTTGGGGTGGAGTCAAGCTCAGACTTTCGCAATGTGAGAGCGGCTTCCAGCGAATTCAAGATTATGTAATCTTATGAACGCATGGCCAGGGAAATCGGCGGCCGCTTCTGCTTGCCGCTTCCGTTGGCTGAGACTCTGGATGGCAACGATGGTGATGGCGCCACCAGGCTGCCGAGTGCCGCCGGGTCGACGGCTTTGCAGTGGCCAAGGCTTCCTGCCGACACTTTGCAGCTTACCTCAAAGACTTCTTTTGACTTCACGATAGTGGAGCCGTGCAAGCTGTAGTTCTGCATTTATCTCAGCTTAGGCCCTTTCCAACAACCAGCTCGGCTGCCCCAGCGCCAGCGACGACCAGTCATCCCTTGGTGCCACCCGGTGAGCCTTTCCACCAGCCCTCGTGGGGTTACCCCACGGCTCCCCCCGAGCAGCCCCGCACGGCCCGACCACGGATTGCTGACTTCCCGGGGCTCCTGCCACCAAGGGTGCAGTGGCCTCGCCCCAGCCGGCCCAACCCCGGAGAGCATGGCTCTGAAGTCCCAGAGATCCAGACCTCAACTGATTTGCCGACGAAAGCCGGGAAGAGTGCACCCGTTAAAGCTGGACTTGAGACTGGCGCTGGAAATGTCACGAAGCCCCGAAAGCACCGGCACAAAAAGGGTAAGACAGACGAAGACAAGGACGAAGACAAGGACGAGGACAAGGACGAGGACGACCGAAGGAAGGACGAGGACCAGCGGCCGGAAGGGCACAAGGGTGAGCTTGGGCACAAGATGGATGACGCGCCGCCCACAACAGAACCCGCCCCAGTGGAGGACAGGGAAAGTCAGAAAGACACAGTGACTCACCAGCCGGCCGCGACAAAGCCCAAAAGCGGAAAGGTGGATCAGAAGCTGAAGAAGCCCGCGCCCAAGACCGGGCAACAAAACAGCACTGAAATCAAGACGGATGCCACCGGAAAAGCGGAGAACATTTCTTCGCACCACCACGAGCCAGGCAGAAGGACTCACTTTCATTCTGCGACGGCGCTTCTTTTCGATTTCTTTTTGCTTCGTGCTGAGTCTGGTTCCTGCAGGATGTGGGAAAACACTGCAAGGCCTGCTGTTCAGTTGCATCAGGGTTCTGCTTTTGTGTTTCGACCACGCCCAGGAGCTCAGAAACCGCCGAGTTGGCCAGACTGTTGTCTCAGGCGGGTGCCTGGCCTCGCCGTCTGGATCTTGGTGCTTTAAAAAGTGCCTTGGGGCACGCTGAAAGCAGGACGACGAGGGCCTCGGCGCCTGGCTCCGCAAGACTGCCTGGGACATTGCTGGCGCCTGGCCTGTTGCCCTGCCCTTGGTGCCGAGAACCGACCTAAGGGACACTGCGTCGCTGCGTATACAGAAGAAGGAAGACAGCCTCTGTTTTCCTTGCAGTTGGTGGTGCTCGGTGTGGTCTTCGCATCCCTGCAGGGTAAAGCCAGCTCAATTGTGTCTCATTGCGTACGGGGCCTTCTTGTGTTTGGCGCTGGGCACAAATTTGAAGCCTACCTTCTTCTGCCAGGCACTGGGTATTTGGCATTCATGCGATTCTGTGTTGATGCCTTGGTTATCAGCCGGCTTCACATCTTTCAGCCCTGCGCGAAGCCTGAGGCTTGCCCTTTTACATTTGGCGTCCTCTTCCTGCTCATACTTGCAACAAGTGGTATGTCAGTGCAGCTGGGCGTGGTCAAAGATTCGCAGACGGCCTGTTTCTTCGCATGTAAGACCACTGGACGTCGAGGTATTCCTTGGCAATTATTCGCACGGACGAGGACTCCTGTGTTGGTCTATGAGGTGCCGGCCTGACTCTAGAAAGCTTGAGACTGGCAGGAGGCAGCAGAGGAACTGTGTCTCGATCGCACCGAAACTGTCAGCTTCAAGGAGCCAAGGAGCCCGGAAGGTAGATTCCAACGCGAAAACTCGGTATGACACCCGCAAAATGGTTGGCGAACACTCCAGACACCCCCGGCACGATAAAGCTTAGTCAGAAGTCACGCCACTCCGGGGCACTACGAAAGAGGTGTCTGCTGCATTCTGTCCTCGCTTCGAAAAGCAAGAAAGACGCCGAAGCTCAGAGTTCAGGAGCTACTTAATGTCAAGAGTTCGCACAAAATTAATGGGCGTACTGAGGTTTGGCCGATACTCGGAAACTTGCCTGCACTGTGTACCCTTTTCATGCAGCACTTTCGGAGCTGCGGTCCAGATATGTTCAGATGATGCACAACCGCTTCTTCGTGTTGACTGTGCTGCTTCTCTGATGCAATGTCTACTGAGGATCACCCCGTCCTGCTCAGTCAAGTTGTTGGCTGGTCATGTGCAGGAGATTGGATTTCAACATACGCCGCAGGGCATGCAGGGCTGCAAACCCTGGAAAGGAGTTTGTGTCTTGCTCCTGGGCATCTCCATTGCCATCTTTCCCACAATGCGCCGGGCTATCGGCTGCATTGATGGAGCTGCGCAGGCTATTTGGGAGGAGCCTCCGTGGCGTGACTGCAGTAAAGAGGCCTCGTGATGGCGCGTTCGGAACCTAAGCGCACTGATGTAAGGCTGCTGCGGTTGCCCGCCGTAGAGATGATGATCAAGACGCTGTTCTCCATCAGCTGGTGCCCTGCATGACCTGGTGGAACTGGAGGCCTAATTCAGCAGTTGTGTTCAGCACAGGCTGATCTTCTTCAGCTTCGTCATCACAAGCGGCCAAATTGCTCCCCATCTGAAAGAATGAATACTCTTGTCACTGTGTGTCCTGAGGATTCGAGTGTTGCGTGTTGTCGCAGGACCCGCCGACCTTGGACGTCAATGGAACGCCGGTGTACACGCGGATTCGGAGGTTCAACTCAACACCTCTGCAGAAGCTCTGCCCTCTGCGCTAGACCACGACAGTCGCAGGCAATGTTATGTTCAGAGCTTCTCAGGTTTTACGTTCTTGTCTATGTTGGAGGCTCTGCGACGTTTTGTATCACTCTTTTTTGCTGATGGGGCTGATGGGTGCTGTGCAGCACAGCAGGATACCTTTGGACTCTGGAGACCCTTAGCCTGATTTTCCACTTCGCAGCCCGGGCCTTAGGTCCAAGGGGTCAGTATTTTCAGACAGTGAGCAGTTGCTTCACTTTGTCAGATATCGGGGCGGGGGGGGATGGTTCCTTCAAACATGAGACAGACCGAGCAAGCTCGCGAGTTCAAGTTTGAGGCCAGCTTCTATGCCGTAAGCTGGTACTTCACGCCATGCAGGCGTGCCGGCCAGAGAAGTGCACTCAGACAGAGCGGGAGATCGAGTCTCTCGCACGGCAGGGCCGAGGGCAACAAGGTGGTGGAGACGTGGCTGTGGCGAACTGGAATTGCATATGCTTTGAGGCACCAGGGCAGGTGAGACCCAAAGACTTTGCGATGTGGTCTCCTCTGAAGGTATCACCTGGGCAGTATGGCCATGGGTGGTTTCATGACGATGGTCTTCCGCCACTGGCCAAGTCTCCGGTCTTCTCTCCGGTGGAAAGACAGGGCCAAGAGCTGAGGCCCAATCCACGCGCCGATGGCTGTCTTGGCAAAGCTCGAGCCTCGCAGGACCCTTCAGCACCCTTTCGACAGCCTTGCCAACAAACAACTCAGGCTGGCTAAAGCTGGCGAGAGGCATCTTGGAGGGCAACGCCAGTGCCAAAATACATAGCTCCGCACTGCACATGTCCGTAAACAAGCTCGCTTCCGCATGTCGGACGTTGATCAGTAGGCATGCGCCGGATGGCATCATGTCCAATTGCCTGGGCTGCGTTTGGTGCTTTGAAGAAGTTGTTCTGCACTTAGCCGCCGTATTTCTCCAATAGGTGCAGTAGGCCATGACGAAGCCCCCGAGGTTCGCTTTGTGAACAAGAACGCCATCATTTCCATGGCCCTTTAGCCGCAGCGGTGCGTAAGAAGCCCCGTTGGGGACCCCTTTGGGCCATGGAGCCGAGGTCTTGAACTCGAGCAACTACTTCGTCTCTGCCACGGCAGCAGTCCCTGCCTGAACTCGGTTCGTCATGGCCCGCGGCCAGCTGTATTGATGTCTTCAGAGGGTCCAGTTGCTGGTGCTCGGAACAGGTCCAGACTTTGACGAAAGCTGGAAAGGACCACCGACGGTCGGAATGAGACGAGCATTCGAGGCGGTTGCATCTTGTTGTCTTGTTGCATGCAAGGACATTGCATTCCTGAATGGGTTTACAGGCAGTCTGGGCCCTTGGCATGCATTCATGGTGCAAGAGACTCGCAAGAGTCGTGGTCTCAGGTCTGCACAGTCTTGGCATGCTTGCCACGGCATGCCTGACGGCTTACCTGGCACTGCTTGCTTTGGGCGTCCTGCGGCTGCAATAGTGCTGTGTCCGAAGAACAGTTGGCGAGACTGCACAGCTCAGGGACTGGACATTTTTGCAGACCAAAGCTCGCCGCTGTTCGCTTTGGCCTGAGAGGGAAGTGACCCAAGGAATGCTCCATGGTTCAGCTGAATGCAAGGTGGAAAATAGAATTGCAGTTATTGTCGCTGTTGGTCTTCTTTCGGGTGCAGCCGGATGCCCAGACTCAGACGGCATATGTATCAGAGAACGAGCGAAGAAGTGCTGAGTGGAACGGCTCCGGCTTTGCAGACAGCATTGATCGCAGGTCGTGAGGAGACTGTCATTGGCCGGTGCAATGCTGTTGGCTTCCTGAGGTGGCATCAAGCTTCATGAGCCTTTTCGATGTCGTGTTCGACACGCTGATCTTCTGTTGGCTGGCAGACCTGCAGCCGACCGAAACCGTTTTCGTTCCCCGGCTCAATCCATAACAAAGTCAGAGTTAATGCTCCTTCCGTGCTGTGCTATGCACTGTCAACAGGTTCCGCACAGCTTGCTGAACGTCTGGGCCTGCAATTGGGTTGAACCCCAGGATGTCCGTTCGGGAACTCCCCTGGCCTCCCCGAGGCCCTGGGACAGCCGCAGGGGCGAAAGGAGCTCTCCGACGCGGAGATAGATGTGGAGTTCGGTCGGCAACCGGCTGTGGGTCCAGGTGGGGCAACTGTTCGAGTCATGTTGTTGTTTGGCGCTGTCTTCTGCACTCGAGCTTCTAGTCACCAATGCTAGAAGCGCGCAGGCTGAGGTCTTATTTATCAGTTTTCACACTTTTCCGGGCCCCGGATGCTGCAGGGAAGTGTGATGTCTTTCAGTTTCTATTGACCTAATTACCGGTGCCAATGAGGATCTCGCAAGTAAGGCATCCAATTCTTCTTCGCATACGCTTCTTAATTTACATGCGCGACTTTCCAAAACTCTGGTTCTAAGACGGTCATGTTTTTTGTTCGGAGAGTTTTTTCAAAACGCGGCCCAACGAACTGAACCCACGTTGGCCGTGGCAGCTATGGAATCCGTGAGAAATACCGGAGCGATGGAGGCGGGCAGGCCGGGCAGGTGGCAAAGTGCCGCAACCACACAGAAGCAGCCGTGTGAAAGACATCTAAGATTCTGACATGATTCTACAGGTGTAGTCGGTGTAGTGTAGTCAACCAGTGTGTTCTAAATTCCCGCAAACCGTGACCGGCAGTGCAGATGCCGCACACGGTCGAAGTGACATGCGTTGAACCAGTTGTCAGAGTCGAGATGAGTGTGTTTAGGGCTACACGCCGTGTCAGGCTCAGCAGCTGCATCTGTTAGTCAACACCTGAGCGCTTTGTTCTCCAGGCTGCTCTTAGCTCGTGATTGATAGATTCTTCTATCATCTATCAGCTTCTCGTCGCACGAGCCTGAGGCAGTCCATCGAATCAAGATAGACGAGAGGCGGCAAAGAGGGAAGCAGCACGAAAAGCTGCTGCAGAGCAGGAAGCCCTCCGCAAAGCAGAAGAGCAAGAGGCACTTCGGGAAGCCGCAGAACGCGAAGCATCGCGGAAAGCAAAGCAAGCCCGCGAAGCACAGGAGGCGGAACGTGCGAAATGGCGGAAGCTCCAAGAGGAGGAGGCTGTGCGCCAGAAAGCAAAGGAGGAGAAAGCAAAGGAGATCGAGCTGGCAAGAGCTGCTGCGGAGGAGATCCGGAGGGCTAAGTTTGAGGAGGAAGAGAGGAAGCTGCAGTCCTCACCTGTGGCTCCCATGCAAGCCCCAAGCATGCCAGCTTCCAAAGAAGTTGCCGACACTCCTGTGGAAGCGGAGCCGGCGGAAGCTGCATCGGCGGCCCAAGCCCAGGAAGGAGCGACTAGTGCGGCCTCAGCCGTGCCGGAGGCAGCCTCCGAGGCGGCGGTGCCTGACAGGCCCGAAGAAGTCGCAACGGCTGAGAGCAACTCGGCTTCTGTGGGGGCGCCGGCTGAGGAGAGAAGCTGCCCAGCCCCCGAACGCCCCGAAGGGGATTCGCTACAGGCAGCAGAGCAGTCAGAGGTTTTCAAGGCCGTGGGCCAAACGGATCCTTTCGCGGCGCCTTCAGAGGCGAAGCCGGAGCTGCTGGCTTCTGGCACTCTCAGTACTTGTAGCGATGGAAAAACTCGATTCCGGCAGGTGCCCTCGACACTGAACTGGGTTGCAGTGGAAGCCCAAGTTGTGATGTTGCTGAAAATGCCAGTCTCGGCCAGATGCTTCCTGGAAGCCTGCAAGCCTTTCAAAGGACTTCGAGTCTGCTTCGCCCAAAGTGGAGCCCGAAAAGGCTGGTGAGTCTGGTGTTGCCGTGCCGGCCTCAGGCAGCCAGCTGTAGCGTGATTTCCGGTCGGGGTGGCTTGGGGACCGAGCTGTTCGTCCGCCGTATGTAGCCGCACTGTAGTCGTTGCTAAGTGATCTTGGGGTTGAGATACAGTTCTTTGACGAAGCCACGCAAGGCCAGGAGTCCCACACAGGGTTCACTGCTCTTGTGAAAGCCCAAGTGCTCTCTGAGGGCATCATGCACTCCACCCATGAAAGTCGCTCCAAGCCATCCTCTGCCTTCGACTGGCCTTTCCAACCCCAGTCGAAGTGTCGTCTCGAGATCATTCTATCCTTTATCACAAAAAATCCAAGTTATCCAAGCTAACGCCTTTCAGCACACGGGGCGGGCATGGCGGGGCTCGCCGACGTCGCGCATCGTACGGTGGACACGGCTTGTGCTCGTGGTACTTGTAAGTTTCAATAGCGACTCTGAAACTGGAACTCGAACACGGGAAGCAAATCTGGTCACAAGGATGGGAGCACAAAGCAGCCCGACATGCAATCTAAATGATTGGGGCCGACATTGTGGTTCCCAAAATGTGGAGTTTCCGTGGCGCCAAAACTCGGCCCGCGGCGCGGCCCTTAAACTGGTGACCTTGCTACTGCTGGCATTACGAAAGCTGCCCAGAAAACGGTCCCAGAAACGAAGCCGGAAGTCGTACGTGTTGCCTGCCAATCCAGTGCCCTGCAGCTGCCCAAACGTGCTAGCTGCTAGACTAGACCAAAAGCTTGCACGTAGCTTGCTG
Source organism: Symbiodinium sp. clade A Y106 (assembly GCA_003297005.1). Lineage (NCBI taxonomy): Eukaryota > Dinophyceae > Suessiales > Symbiodiniaceae > Symbiodinium > Symbiodinium sp. clade A. The sequence goes on from BGNK01002095.1 coordinate 60,817, forward strand.
CGACATGGCTCTACATTGCAGAATTTGCCCTTCCCCCAGACAGGGCATGTAAGCTGATTGCATTCTTATAAAATTATGGAGGCACGCTATGTTGAAGCCGGAAGCATGAGCATTTTCTGAACCCAAAATCGCGCCCTCAAAACCACTAGCCTTGCACGTGTCCCGATACGTACTTGGTGGGACCCGGTGGGTCTGAGCTCTTTTTTACGGTGGGACCCAAATCGGGCTCGGTGACTGGGTCCCAGCTCTTAATTCTCTACGTGGGACCCAAATCGGGTTCGGTGGGACCCGGTGAGCCCTTCTCTACGTAGGGTCCCGCCCCGTTTGGGTTTTACAATGCTAATTAGGGTGAGGGGGGCCCCATGACAACCATTTTCGCTGCCCTTTAGCATTGTAGTCCAGGTGTGCGTCCAGCCGGTGTGTGCAATCATTGAGGGGGAGCCGGGCACAACCAACGTTGACCGTTAAGCAGCTTTTTGTTGAGGTTTTCGGCCCGGTTTGCAGGCCCAGAGTGCTCTGAATGTAGCTTGGTCTCGAAATGACAACCCTGTCCAACATATTGGCCTCATGTTGGTCGTTACAATGACACTCTCGATGTTGCCAGTGTGTCCGGGCGCTACACGCGTGGTGCCGCGTTGACTCGGGCTACGAAGCGTCTGAATCCCACCAGCACTTTAGAAAAACATTTGGTGGCGTCTCTGAGTACATGTGTTTGGCCATGGTTTTGAATCTTGCCAGCACTTGGGGGAAGCATTTTGGTAATGTCTTTGAATCCCACCCGTACATGGGGGAAAGCATTTTGGCCGTGGTCCCTTCCAGTTTATGTTTCGGAAGCATATACTTCGAGGGGTTAAAGAATGCTTTTTTGGATGGGTTTATAAAAGGTTTGCCGGGGGGTTCTAGAAGGGGTAAAAGAAGGGTTGTATAGAGTGGTTTGGACAGGGGGCTTTTGGAAGGGTCTGCAGAAGGGTTGCTGGATGGTGGGTGGATGGGTAGGCAGATGGAAGAAGGGATGGATGCATGGATGGATGCATGGGTGGTTGGATGGATGTATGAACGTATGGATGGACCCGTGGATGGTTGGATGGACGAGGTGAGGTGAAGTGAGATGAGGTGAGACGAGATGAGATGAGATCAGGTGATGTTCCGTGTTGCCTGGCTGCTGCAAGCGCTTTCGGCGCACTGGTTCTCTAGTTGCTTGAGATGAACAAATGAAGGCGGAGACACCTGCGGCATCGGCAGGCTAGCCTGTGCGGAGCGTAGAGCCTGCGATTCTCACGGGCATAGCCGTGGCTCAAAACGAGCCACATCGATTGATTTCGCGCCGGGGCTACCCGCACAAAATTTGAGGAAGCCTGAATCGCATGAGAGTTGGTGTCCAAACTTGCAAACATGGCAATGGCTGTACTCTGTGCTGCTTTGGACAAGACCGCTGATGGTTTGGGGCGGTTTAGGGTTTGGGGGTTCAGGGGTTGATCGTTTAGGGTTCTAGCGGTCTCGGGACAAAGGACGAAGGACGAAAGCGACGAAGACTGCTGCTACCACCAACACGACGACGACGAAGGCGCCGACGACGTCGGCTAGGATAACTACCCAAAACCCCTAAATGCCTATGCTGCAATAGAAATAAATAAAAATACATATATACATATATACATATATACATTTTTACATATATACATATATACATATATACATATATACATATATACATATATACATATATACATATAAATATAGATATAAAAAATATAGATATAAACAAATATATATATATATATATATATATATGTATATATATATATATATTTATATCTATATTTATATTTATATGTATATGTGTATATATATATATATATGCATATACATCAGATTCAGAATAATCCACAACCAACTAGCAGCGACACAGCAGCAAGCATCTCGATGATTGTTCCCACCTGAAGTCCAGTTGCTTTTGTGTTTTCTCGGGAGGCCTAAAAGAAGCATTGCAACCAAACGGAGTCCTGTCGACCAGCCGTCAGAAGTCGTTTTCAGTTGCATTTACGCATGACGAGAGAGACTTTCACTTAAGACTTGCTTGTGCCGCCCGACACTACACAGTCCCTCCGTTTGACATGTTGGCCATGGATTGATCCGAAGCTGGAGTCTCCATCATGTCACTGACCTTTGAGGTGAGCCTCATAAGTGGCAAGACTGTTTCGCTGCAAACGCGCGAGGACGAATCCGTGGAGTCACTGAGGCGTGCACAGAGAGCCCTGGGAGTTGGCAAAAGGTCGGCTCTTGAACTGCGCTGGAAGCGTTCTTGACGGAGTAGCCCCGCTGAAGAAGGCCAGGATGCAGGCTGGGGAGCCCATAACATTGCAGGTTCGACGAGTCGACATTCAAGCGACTGAGATGGCCTTTGCTGCGATCCTGGGGCATGGCTCCGTCGTGACTTGGGGAAGTGCAGACGATGGTGGTGACAGCGGTAGTGTTCGAGATCAGCTGAAGAATGTGCAGCAGATTCAAGCAACTAGGGCAGCCTTTGCTGCGATCCTGGCAGATGGCTCCGTGGTGACCTGGGGCCATGCTGGCTTCGGTAGTGACAGCAGTGCTGTGCAAGATCAGCTGAACAATGTGCAACGGATTCAAGCACCTTAGCGTGCCTTTGCTGCGATCCTTGCTGATGGCTCCGTGGTGAGCTGGGGCCGGGGCCATGCCGGTGTGGACAGCAGTAATGTGCGTGATCAGCTGAAGAATGTCCAGCAGATTCAAGCAACTAGGGCAGCCTTTGCTGCGATCCTTGGTGACGGCTCCGTCGTGAGCTGCGGCTGCCATCCTACTGTCAACGGCCGTGGTGACACCAGAGCCGCGCGAGATCAGCTGAGGATGGCTGCGATCCTGAGGGATGGCTCCGTCGTGACCTGGGGCAGTGCTGACAGCGGTGGTGACAGCAGTACTGTGCGAGATCAGCTGGAGAATGTGCAGCAGATTCAAGCACTTCGTTATGCCTTTGCTGCGATGCTCGCTTTGGTGGTGACAGCAGGACCGTACGAGATCAGTTGAAGAATGTGCAGCAGATTCAAGCAACCGAATATGCCTTTGCTGCGATCATTGCTATGGCTCCGTCGTGAGCTGGGGCTATGCCACTTGCGGTGGTGACAGCAGTGCTGTGCGAGATGGGCTGAAGAATGTGCAGCAGATTCAAGCAGCTAGGGCAGCCTTTGCTGCGATCCTGGCAGATGGCTCCGTGGTGACCTGGGGCCATGCTGGCTTCGGTAGTGACAGCAGTGCTGTGCAAGATCAGCTGAGCAATGTGCAACGGATTCAAGCAACTTAGCGTGCCTTTGCTGCGATCCTTGCTGATGACCTGGTGTGATGTGGTCGCCGGTGGCGACAACAGTGTTGTGCGAGATCAGGTGTAACGCACCTACGAGCAGCAAGCAAATCGGTTCGATTCATGTTCGTGAGGTTTTCGTTTTTTTCCCAAGTGTTATCTGGGTAGTCCTTAAATTCCCTCATCAATAAAGCTCTGATCCTAGAACATGTCCAGATAAAGCCTTCAAACCTTCTTGCAAAATCTGGCCAGAACTTTTCACCACACTACATTTAACTAGAGAGCGAGTGTCCCGAAAGCCTTTAGAGCAGCAAGGTATCACCCAACATCATCTTGGATCCCCTTGTAGTCCCTGTACGTCTATAATACAATAAAGATCCAGTAGGACCTAAGCTAATGATTGTTACAACCGCCTTCGGAACACCCTTGTCCAACTTGTCGAGCCCTACAGCTCCGCACAGAAACCTTATCCAAAAGTCAACAAAGCCCTTAGAAACCCTTCTGACGAACCCTGTTAAAGCCCCAAGCTCTAAACCCAAAAGGCCCTATGTTCGCCGAGCCCTGAATACGAGCATGCTGCACAAAAAACCCTGCTGAATCTTTATAGAACCCTTGCAGAGACCCCAACTGTCATCCATCTAAGCCCAAACCCCAAACCCAAAACACAGACAGCCCTCAACATAGAACCCATTAAGCAAGAGCATGTGCAGCCTTACTCAGAGGCTCCAGGGACTTACTTAGTAAGTTGTAAGTTAAGTAAGGTTGTAAATGGTCGAGTTACAGCATGTCATGCTGAGAATTCATCACGGCCAGTGTATCCGCGTTCGAAGTCATGTTGGCCGAGACACGTGGATAAAGAGTCTTCTAGCTCTAGCAACTTCAACCTTCCACACATCTTCGTGTGCCTGGCTGCCTGGCCATGGAATGCAGATGTCGGGTTCCCAGTCGTACACATTGCAACAACCTTGCAGGTCTACAAATGATGCATCACAGCTGCCGAAGACTGCCATGAATTGCCCTTAGAGTGCTGCGACATAGGCACTAAAGGGTTCATAATTCCAAATGAAGAAATACCTTTGGGGTTTGGTGTCGCATGGGCTGCCAAACATTCCGTGACAAGTGTTGAAGTCATGTTGACTGAGTGTATACCGCCCAAGTGCCGAGCGTTGTTGCGTGTGCAGAGTGCGATTGGACTTGGTTGGTGGCCGTCGGCTTCAGGTCGAAGAGGAGCATCACATGAATGTTGAAAATCACATGAATGTTGAAATGCACATATGGCAAGAGCATTACTGTATGTGGTCGTCCAGAGTAGACGAACTGCCGCCGAAATTCCCATCTACAAACACGACATGCAGACGGCATCGGCACCAAAGGTTTACAACAGCCAGCTCTAGGGGCAGGGCACACTTCAGTCAGCGAACCCTGACCCTGCATGGGTGGCGTTGGGGTCTCAGAGTTTCGATTTAGCTTCTTGACACATTCCGGGGCGATACGGCCAGGCTATCCTGTGCAACAGATGCTGCGAGAAGGACCTTTGATGACCTTTAGATGTAGGATCCCGTGTTTTTTTTGAATCGGTGGGGCAAGGAGTGACTAGGAAACGTGCTGCCAATTGATTGTGTCAGCGAGATCGCTGAAGCGAAGGGCTTTTGCGAAACGACCGTCCAGAGCATGGTAGTGAGTTTGGGCGGAAGTGGCAAGGATGAGAGAGAGCGCAGCCTGGTAGACGAGTCGAACGCCTTGCAGATCTTCGGCCACGTGGTTGCGGTATGTTGCAGAGTTTGCATCGTAGTCTCACTCCGGCACCCAGGGGCCCACCTGTCACAGCGGCTTGAAACTTGAAACCAAAGGCGAAGACTTCCCATCGCTGTCTTTGCCACGGCCCAAGTCGAAACATGGGACATGCTTGCGTCTCAATGCTTCGAAGTCCACAGCTCCCAGAATCCATGCCAGAGGCCGCCGATAATACCACAGAGGCGTGGTCTGACATGACAGCCTCTAGCTGACTCTACACTCTAGCCTTTGAGCAATGACTTGGCATACTACTGTCTGCATTGTCGTCACTTCCAGTCATGTTCAGCTGCTAATGTGCATCTATGACAGGTCGAGCAAAGACCTAAATCAGTCGCTGTCGCCATCGCCGAAATCCAAGACTTCGGCCTTGACACCCACATCGCGGACTCCAAAAACACCGCGGACACCCAAAGTCGAGCAGGCTGGGCAGGTCGCACTTGCCAACCTCAGCAGCTTAACACTTTGCAGCCACCGAAGTCTGGGTTCAGAAAACAACTTCTCGTATCGCGGCTGGTGCAGAGCCGCGGTGTTCAGGTCTGGATTTGGGCTGTAGTCGTCATGGAATATAGGCTGTGAAACCAAGCCTGAGCTGCAGGGCAGCATCGAAGACGAAGAAGATGGCGAAGGGGGATCATCTGAGCTGGAGCTGGTGGAGGAGCTTCTTTATCACCATGCATGAGAAGAAGCAGGGCTTCGAGGGGTTTGGGCTTTGCGACTACCGCGGGGTAGACAGCTGAAGTCCAAGCCCCTCGAAGGTGTTTGAACTTGGCAGTTCTGGCCCAGCACAACTTCATGCAAGGGGCATTTGTATTAGGCGCCCCGTGCTTATGAAATGCCATATTATGAGTTTCGGGCAGGGCCCAATCGTCATCGACGAGTACTTCGACTTTTATGATCCTTACACGAAGCGGGCCGAGGCCAGACCCGGGATCTTCGGGGCTCCCAGAGCTCTTGGCATTCCTTCGCCAGGTTCTGCCATTGACTGAAGAAGTTAAGCACCAGCGGCCGGCATCAGGCCCGCGATTCGGGAAGTGCTGAAGACTAGCCGAGGTGAAGTGTCTGTTCGATTTGTTTCCTGCGGCCCAGTCACTGGCGAGGCTTAGCGGCTTAGCATTTCAAGAACCGACAATCAAACAACCCACCCTTGCGTGGACAAGCAAAGCTCCGTGCGCCCCATGATCTCCTTCTAGAAGGCATCAGGAGAAACTAAACATTTCTTGAATTTTTGCTCAACCCGCAAGACTTCTGCGGCAGCACGACCAGCTCTCCTTTTTGCAAGTACTGCCATGGGTTCAAAAGCATCTGATCCAAAATCTTGGCCGACATTTCGCAGAACAGAGAGGACGAAGCCCAAGTGCGCCGAACAGACACGTGGAGGGATCGAGTATCAAGGATTCCCAGAATTTGCCAACCATAAACCACCCTGTTCACCTTGAAAGCATCTGGATGTACTGAGCTGATGTTGTTGCCTCAACCTCCCCCGGATTCCGAGGTGCGGGTGGTACTAGTAAAGGAGAACCATGAACCACGGGGCGCTTAACTGGAGAATCTCATTGGGGCGGAATTTAGATGCCATGGTGTGCCATCGTGTGGTTGACAGACGGATGTGCAGACGGAGCCTTATCCTTGGAACATTCGAATGAAGCATCTCCGCGGAGCTTCACAGTTGAGTCGAGCTCTGACTCTGTGCCGTGGTTCCGGGACTGTTGGCCATTACCGGTGGGCAGTGCATTAATTGTGACGCTGTGCCGGAAGCTGGTGCGGTATGATCTGAAAGTAGAACTTGCACCTTCAGCGGCACTTCCGCTGGTTCTTTGCGGCAAGGTTTGGCGCACAGGATTGACATTGGAGACCAATGTTCAGACTGTTCGCCCAGCTCTTACTGTGCTCAGTCGGTTGCAAGGGATGGTTGGCTGATATGTGCAAAGGGGGTCTATGGCATCGCGAAGCCACCACCACGCTGAAATCAATCCCGACCTCCTCCCCCAACGGTGCGATACGGTGTCTTTGCCATTCGCATGTCATAACCATCTTAGGAGATTGTTGCACGATCGCATCGGTCACACAGAGATTGTCATGGCGTGCGAGTTCTGCCTTCCTAAACACAGGAAGATGAGCACAGGACCCCTGATGCTTTATGACTTCATATGGTACTTAGGCGATCTATACCAGATGTGACTAATGTGGCTTGTCCCCAATGTCGGCCACATGGGCACCCACGTGAGGCAGCGACGTGTAAGATCCTATGCCTGCTCCCTTTTCCACGAAGTTTCTGCTTCAGGAAAGCATGTACGACGATGTACGAGGGATGAAAGACCGACAATATCAGACAAAGGAGATAGGGAGGGAATGAGACAGAGATGACCCATGCGATCTGTATCTCATCATCTCGCACCATGAGGCCACTTGACGCCCTGACCCCGAAGACGAGAGCTCGCTGTGAGGTCGAGGCGGGCTTGCGAGTCACCTTCAATGCATTACACCAGAGCGTCGTGCTGCGAGGTCTTGACCAAGTGGGGTGTGCCATCCTCAAGTTACTTAAGTCCGCGGTGTTCTCCAGTGTGCGCTCGACCATTCCCACATGTCAGCTGCGGATCCGGACTGTACAAGTATGCAGGAAGAAGCATGGATAGCAAACGTGACATCCAGCAGGCCGTGTCTGAGACGCTGAGGTCATAGCGGGCAAGCTCATTTTCTCGCGAGTGTTGACCCTCACCACGATGAGCAGCCACCTGCCAAAAACGACAGGCATTCACATGGAGATGTGCTGATGTGCCTTTACAAAAGTCACATGCCCCGTTCATCCCAGACTGCAGGAAGGTGTGCAATCGGGCACATGTTCATGCGCGAACATGCTTGATGGTCCATCTCGGAAGTGAGCGTGCTAAGCAGTGGTTTCGTTTTTCGGTCATCAAGGAAAAGGCTTGAGCCCAAAGGCCTCAATCTGCTCCACTGTTCCGTAGCCGGAGATTTCCCTGATGCAGTGCTGATAGACATGATCTGGGCGGAAACTGCAAGGGGTCGCGACAAAGTGAATGCCTCATGTCACTGAACGACTCGTATAGATGTGGAAATTTGAAGTTGGGTCATTTCCTTGTTTCGCTTCACACCCTCTCTGTGTCCCTCATGCTGTTGCGCACGCATCATGGGGGAGATCGCAAACCCTTAGCTTCCAGCCTTGTTTTCCCTGTCCGTTCGTTCGACGGACGTTGAGGCATCTACGTCATTCGTGCACAGCAGGCCAGGGTGGAAAAGCTGCTCGGCGGCACTTGTCTTCAGTTGCAGCATGGCAGTCTCCGTTTCGAACATGACTTGGCAGATCGTTTGAGCATATCGGCAGCTGATCCGTGATGATGTTCTTTCCAAGGAACTCGCGAGTTTGGAGGTCGGATTATCTATGTCTGCATGCTATTAGTACCACTTATCCAGGTAGCGAGATCCCGAGCTTCGTGCGCAGGCGAATCGAAGGACGAGCGCGAAGGGTCGTCAGTCAGGCCTTCTCGCTTGTTGGAAATGTAGTGGCGTCGAGATCCTGTCGGCAGCATCCAGAATAGAACTGGCCCTCCATTGATGAAGTGCTGTTGCGCTGAAGCACGACCCAGTTGTAGGCACAGTCGGTGAAACTACGAAGCAAGTCACTTTGTGCAACTTCAGTCCAGTCGCAGCCAGAACCTGTTTACTGCGTGGCGAAACTTGTTTCTGTTGTGTCGCCTCTGATGCAGGCCGCCCACCTTGCGGCTCGCGTGATAGAAGAGCCAGGGGACACACTGCACAACCAATGGCGCCTCGCCCAAGGAGCCCGCGCTGATAATCTGTCCGGAATATGCTCAGGTTTCGTGGAAATGTGGAGAGCGAGACAGAGACTTTGAACGAGCAGGTCTCGGGGGAGCCTACACAAAACCAACATCAGACTCACCAATAACTCCGTCTTCCACGACCCCCCCCAAAACACCGAAAAGCGGGGAGGATGGCTTGTTTGTTTGAAAGACTTTGGTATCGCTCCTGCTCAAGCACTGCCTTAGACATTGAGGGCCGCGTCGAAGCCATGGCAGTGTGGCAGCCACAATGGAAGCAGAATGCGGGCACAGGAGCTGGGATCGGGCGCGAGATAGCAGCCATGTGTGTAAGTACATCTTCTCAACTCATCTAGGTCTCGCTTTGGCTGCTTAACGGGACTTTCGTGGTCCAGCCAGGAGGCTGGGGCGGCTCCGGCGGTTGGTCCCAAGGCAATGACTACCAAGGCAAAGGACAAGCCTCCTACAAAGGCTCCTCTTCATGGAAGGGAGCCTCCACAGGCAGCTGGAAGGGAGCTGCTACCAACGGATGGAAAGGTGACTCTTCGAGTACCAACGGATGGAAAGGGGACTCTTCGAGTTCTTTCAAAGGCTGGAAACCAGAGGCTTCCACAGGCTGGAAGGGGGACTCCTCATCGTCCTGGGGCTGGAAAGGTGACTCAAAGGGCAAAGGCGGCGACGATTGGTCCTGGTCCAGCAGCTGGAGCACGGGAAAGGGCTCTGGAATGTTTGCCAAAGGTAAGTTCGATGGCAAGGGCGCCAAGGGCAAGGGCAAAGGTCGCTCGGCCGATTTAGCTGGAGCAAAAAGGTATTTGAGACAGCCGTGTTTGTTCGCTGGACCTGTGATGCTAGCTAGCAGACGGGCTTGTGTGGGCACGGAGTTTAGTATTAGTTGTCTTGGGCAGTATGGGCCGCTGGTGCGTGCGTCTGATGGGTTTGGAGTGAGCGTGGCTGCGGGTGCAGGTGCGAGGCGTGGGCTGAGGGAGAACGGTGTAGGGACAACTGCAAACGTCGTCGGCTCTACAAATGTGCAACGAAGAGCCCACGGCAGGTTGTATGGCACGCAAATGCAAGACAGGTTGGCTAGCTCGATTTGGATTCTTCTGCTGACGAATTTCCTCCGATTCAGTTCGACAGCGATTGCAAACCCATGAGGCTGGAACACTGCCACTGTGAACAGGCATGGACACTAACAAAAGCACTAATGACATGCACGTTGCAAGAGGTTTCCATTGGATATTCATCAGCGAAGGGGTACCGGTAACATGTGTCGTCGAAAAGGTCCTGAGCAATTCAGGGACCTGTCGGCCGCTAGCAGTCGCACTGTTTCAGTGAGGAACCCCGTCAGCGCTCGATTTTCTCTGGCAATTTCAATTCTTGCGCCATTGCACCGTTATGAGAGAAGGGTGCGCTGTGACCACTGGGTGGGTCGTTGCCAGCTTGCATGTGCTCCGAGGCAAGCGGGGTCCTGGCCACAAGCTACCTCGCACCCGAGTTACGGAGAACCCAGTCTTGGGGGAAGTGCTGGAGTGGAAGGGCATCTTGTCCAATCGAGGTAGAGCCTTACGGAGCGGCAGGCACTCAAAAGCCTGCTGCCATATTGGCGTGACGACCGATCCATGCCTGTTGTTGCCTGGAAGTTCAGTGCTGAATCTGAGCTTAAGGCAAATACGGCTGGATTAGACCGTCTGAGCAGGTGCAACATGCACAGGCCTGGCATGCTTTTTTCACTCTTGCGGCTATGGAAACTATGTACATCAAGCGCAGTTCGGCATGATTATTTGCAGGCTGATCGGCGAGAAGGAAAGATCTTTGTTAGCCAGCAGGACCTTGTCGGTACGTCGGTGCCGATCCCAGATGTTAGTCTGTGTGTATGATGTCCACAAGTCTCGGCCAGTATACAAGAAGGTCTGTAGGACCCAGCGTTAATCGATCCTGCAGCTCAGGAATTGACACCGGGTAGACTGTGCCAGTTTCAGATATTTTCAGACCCGTCTGGGCTTGGTGCCGAGGACCTGTCGTAGCTTGCAGAGTGCACAGCAATGCAGCATCTGACCGCGGAATTGTGTTAACTTGTAGAATCCTGCGGCAAATGAGAACTTAAAAGGCGACATTGAGATCAGCAGCCGGCACAAACCGAAGGCCGAACGTAGGGTATCAGTCACGACGCGAGGCAGGAGCGCGACAGATTGACAGGACTTGAACCTGCGTTCGTCATGTACTTGAGAGTGAGCGCATGGAAGACGTGTTCAGCACTTGCCGTTTTGTGCTCCTTGCCAGGAGTGTCTGCAGGCCTGACAGCGAAGAGATGGATGAGACTTCTCGGTTCTGATGATGCCCTGCTTTCTTGCATCTTCCATCTGAGCACCTTTGGTGAGCTTCGGGGGAAAGGCCAAGGCCACGGCCGTGACCCAACTAAGGGCTCCAAAGCAAAAGACATGGAATTGCTCTGGGCTGAAGGTTTTGTGCAAAGAGACGGCCACCCATGATACTGCAGCTTGGGAAGACTTGCAAAAAGGATGCCTGCTCTGCGGCTTTCAACATTCGAGCACAGCGAATCATGTGGAAGCTGGTGTGCGTGTGCAGAAGAGGCAAGCGTTTCCTTGAAAGAGAAGTGCTCTGCAAACGCTGCGAGGAGGGGCCTTGTCTGAGCTTTTCACGACAGAATACGTTGACACTTTGTGGCGCACCCGGGGACACAGCGTGCGACCAAGAGTTTCCTAGCTTCTGCTTGCAGGGGCACTGCTTTTGAGGATGATACTGGCGAAAGCCACCTCGAAGCTGGTGGCTGTTCAGCCGGTCCTCGTCGAGGTGTCGGGAACCATAGCAATCACACGGGTCAGTAGCATTGCAGTGCTCATTTTGATGAGCGTTTATGTAGAACCCCCATGTGTCTGTTCAGCGCATTAGAAATTCTGAACCAATGCGGCACTGCAGCACGAAGTGGTTCAATTTGTTGGCCCTAGGCAGTGTCGACTTTGTATCCCGGGCAGGCCAGAGTTCCTTGCCGAGTCTTTGGTGACATCCATGGTCAACTCCGGGATCTGCTTCTGATTTTCGTGGGGTCCCGAGCTGCCCCAGTGCTATGGCGGCTCGGAAGATGCCAATGCCTTCCACAGACACTTAGATAGCATGTTTTCCTCTCCTCACAGATACCTCCCGTAGCGCTCTTGTGGCTGAGTGATGAATCGAGCTAGTCATCCAACTGCCCAGCTACGGCTTAAAGCACACGACATTGGCAAACGTCGACGAAGCTGCCTCAGGTGCGACGTTGCGTGGGTGCATGCGCGCAAACTCGAAGCTTAAAACAGGTGAGGGTGGTTCAACAACATGCAAGGGGGGTAGAGGCAGAGGAGCCTTGCATTGCTTTGCTAAACCAAGCTCTCTGCACTGGTGCAGGATCTCAGGGCTGATTGCTCTAAGAGTTTTTGCTTCTGACGTCTCGTCGCATTTTCACTGTACACTGCGTGCTTGTTTTCAGTTTGCATTGCTGCTGCATTGACCGATTGGTTGTTAGCCAGGTGGGCTAAGCAGGGGGCTAAGCCAAGAACCCAGCAATCACTACAGAGGCCTGACTCAGGGCGGCTGAGACCGGCTAGGGACAGGTAAGGTATGGCGTGGTAGCGAAAGCATTTGTATTATCACTCTGGCAATTTAAGTGTGTGCGTGTGATTCTCCAAGTCCTTAAGATGTTTCGGATTCGGAGTACACTGAGCCTCTTTTTCCGGCAGAGCACCGCATAAAATGACGGTCGTGATCCCAGTCCTGATCGAATTGACCTTTAGTAGTTGGCACGTCCTCGTGGCGTTCGACCCAGGCAAAACACACAGACATAGTCGCTGAAAGAAAACTCGTGCGGGTACCAAACTCTACGTTCTGGCTGGCCCGAGTGCGCAGAAGGTCCTGTCGTTCAGCGCAGAGCTTCCACGCTGGGGTAGAAGACAAAGCAGTGAGTATGCCCGCTCCCGACGAATTCGGAAGGAATGAGCCTTTGAATTCGTCGTGGCACTTACATATTTGCGGACTTTTCGCTCCTGGCTTAGCTCAGGCCGCCTTCGGTTTTCCTGGAAGCAAAGAGGACAATCTGAATGACCTCGAAATGCGGATCCCTCAGATTCGAGGGCTTCGTATGGGATGCGTGGTCAGGGGCCAGGCCGGAGGGAGCAGCCCTCGCCAAGCAGCATGCCGTTGCAAACGTTGGGAGCTGCTTTCGTAAGCAAAATCCCATAAGATTTCGAGTGAGCCTTCTGCTATCATGACACTATCTCACATCGGTGATGTCTGTCTTTCATCGTCCGGACCGAAGACGGTTCTTGTGCAGCTAGCGGAGCGTGTATTCAGTATCTGGGCTAGTCATCCGATTTGCAGCTCCGAAAGGTGGGGAGGGCCATGGGCGATGATACCCAACAACTGAAATGGCTACAGTCTCAAGTCCCAGGGCGATAGCGCCATTATAGTCATAGTATTAGCCATGTCGCGCTGCCTCCTTGCCTGGCTTCTCTCATGTGGTGTCCAAGGATCCGAGTTTGCCTGGACAGAGGTCGCGCAGACCAATGCGCCGACTGAAAGACTCGGTCCTGGCGTGGTTATCACATCGCAAAACCGGCTCTGGATGTGGGGCGGCAGTTCCAGTAGCAGCCTCACGACCGATTTGTACTATGTCGACATTCAGGCGGGCAGCAAAGAGTGGCAATCACACACACCATCTGGTAATGCGCCCGCCATGCGGGATGGTCACCATATGATGATCACTTCCGATGACATGATGTACATGTACGGTGGGGATCACGATGATATCTGGTCCATGGACCTCCAGGCCGCTACGCCAGTGTGGACGGAAATATCGACGTCGGGCACTCCGCACGCCACGGGGGATTTAAACTCAGCCGTGCTGACAACGGGCAATGTGATGTGGGTATTCGGCGGCTACTACCCAAACAACAACAAAATGGACTTCGGTGTCGCCAACGGGCGACCTCCCCGAGGAACGGAGGCGTCATGTTGCCGTCATGACTTCAACCGATGTGATGTACATCTTCGGAGGCAGAGCAGACTCGGGCCACAAGAATGATTTGTGGAAGCTCGACACGAAGGATCCCACCCAGTGGGTGGAGGTATCAACGAGCGGGAGCTTGCCTGGGGTGCGCCGCGGCCACAAAGCTGCCATTACTTCGGCCGACGTGATGTGGATCGTTGGGGGCGAGCAGGATTGCTGCTTCTACAGTGACGTGTGGTACATTGATCTCCGGGCCGCGAGCCCCCAATGGACGGAAGCAGCCAGTGCGCCTGCGAACCGTGCACACCATGCCCTCGCCATCACCTCGGATGACAAGCTTTGAGCCTTTGCTGGCTACCACAGCGGCTATCACAACAGCTTATGGAACATGGATGTCAAGGTGACGACGACAACGGCCACGGCTACTTCTTCGACAACAACCACAGCCACAGCTAGCTCCACAACGAGCCAAACGATTTCCAGCACGACTTCCACAGCAAGTTCGACATCAAGCAGCACAGCTACAATCAGCACAACTTGGAGCAGTACTACCACTGGAAGCTTGACGTCAACAAGCACATCCTCAAGCAGTACCATCACAAGCAGCTCTAGTTCAAGCAGCACCAGTTTTAGCAGCACGTCTACAAGCAGAACAAGCACCACTAGCACAACAACAACCAGCACAACTTCCAGTAGCTCAAGCAGCACAACCACAAGCAGCACAACCAGCAGCAGCACGACCACACGCAGCACGACTTCAACCAGCACGACCACGAGCAGCACGTCGACAAGCAGCGCGACCACAAGCAGCTCGACCACAAGCAGTTCGACCACACGCAGCACATCGACAAGCTCCAGCAGCAGTTCAACCTCTACCTCCAGCAGCACAACGACTGTGAGCGTCAGTTCCACAACCAGCACTAGCAGTAGCAGTTCATCAACGATGTCAACCTCGTCAACCGCATCTTCAACCGTCACAAGTTCCACGTCGGTGACCACCTCAAGCATCAGCACATCTAGCACTTCATCATCATCCCCCACCTCAACCACAACAAGTTCGAGGACCACAACGTCGGAATCACGGACATCCACAACCACACTGACGACCAGCAGCACAACGCTCACCGGCGAAGACCTGGCCAAGCATATCCAGGATCTGCAGCGGCAGGAGGAGGCCGCCCAAGCCGTCGCTGCAGTGGAGGCCATCGAGGAGGAGACGGTGCAAGAACTGCTTCAGGCCCTCTTTACTGATGGTGCGGCAGATCCAGTTGAAACAGGCGGGATCCTGGCCAATGTGACGAGGCAGACGGAGAACGGCACAGTCAAGGTCACTGCGGTGGCTCCCCAGGCAGTGAGGCGCGACGGCGTCATTGAAATCACATCGGGAGAGACGACCAAAGTGCGCGTGCCAGCAGCTGTTTTGGCGCAGGCGGCTGATTGGCGGCCGGCACAGGCAGGCGACCCTCCAGGGAACGCTTCACGGATGCTGTTGATCAGTGTCACGGATATTTCTGAACAGAAAGCCAGCAAGTTCGTCGACAGGCGCGAGGAGGGCGAGACCACGTCCGTGGTGAAGACGCAGACCTTAAGCATTACTCTGCGGAACGAAGATGGGAAGGTGGTGGAAATAGGCCAGCTTCTCCGACCTATCGAGTTTGTGCTCGAGCTGGAGGATGTCACCAACACCTCGTGTGCCTTCTGGGACGAGGAGCACAGCAGCTGGTCCTTCCGGGGACTTGAGACCTTGCCGGACCCGGCGCGCGGCCAACTCACTTGCCGAACCCAGCACCTGTCCATCTTCAGCGGGGTCTTGAACGATATTTGGCAGACCGCCGTGTCAGTCATTGAATGCAGCTCCGTTTGGGAGCTGTTTACACAAGAAGGTGTGGAGCGGCTGGCTGCAGGGCGGTGGATAAGCTCACTTCCAGCCATCTCAACTTTGCTCTTCGTGGCCTCGTTCTTTGTCGTGCTCATGCGCGCTGCCTATGTCGACAACAGGACGCAGCAAGCAGTTCCCTGGGAAATGGTGGAGCCGGTGCTTTTCCGCGAGAAGCCCCATGTTTCCGGGGAAGACTCGGACTCGGACGCCCAGGGCGACGATGAGCCCAAGCCCAAGCACAACTGTTGCGTGCGCCAGCTGATCACGGTGAAAGAGTGGTGCTTTTGGTGCACGGGGATCTGCTTCGGCGTGGAGAACATCGTGCAGATCGTCACAGAGTTACTTCCGAATGCGCCGGAGGCTACGGTGAACCGTTGCATCAAGACACTCCATGCACATCGCAGTGGCGTGGCCAAGGACAGCTTGGCCATCCTGCTTCCGGCTGGTGAGAAGTTCGATGCCGAGGACACCTTCGAGGAGGATTCGGGCCGAAGGCAGGTCGCTCGGAGCCAAAACCGGCAGAGCGTCTTCGCAAGTCTGGCGGGGGCGGCCCTCCCGAGCATGAACAACTTCACCTCGGCCCTTCGGGATCTCAGTGCCCGATGGAACGTCCACATCCACGGCGCCGGCGCGGTGAAATCCATTCTCGACCGTTCCTGGTGCGTGCGCGTGGGGCTGCTCCTGCCCGCCTTCCACCCCTGGATTGCGCTGCTGCGGCTCAGCATCGTGACCTCCTACAAGGTCCGCGTCTCCCTGATCTTTCTGAAAATTTGCACATCGGGCGCCACGAACGCCTTGTTCTTTTCGAGCAACTCCCCGCTCGAGGGCTCGGATCCGAAATGTTGGACGCCGAAGGACTACTTCCGGAGGCTTGTGACGAACACCATTGTGGGTTTCCTTGCTGCCTTCCTGGGCGACTGCGTTGTCTTCACCCTCTTTCTCCTCCAAGTTCGCAAGCCCGTTGAAAAGCGTCAGTGGTCGGAGAGGGCGATTAGTCGGCAGATCGCCACGTGGCGCTGCAAAGGCTTCTGCTTCTGGTTCATTTGCCTATTCTACTCGGGCACATGCGTGTTCTACGTCATGATCTTCCTCGCCAATGTACGGTTGGTGGACGCCCATGACTGGTACCAGAGCACCGGTATGAGCTTGCTGCAGGACTTGTTTGTGCTGCCTCTCACCACCGCTGTCGCTATGGGCACTTTGGCAACCCTGGCTCTGCGAAGCCGAGGTGTGAGGGCGAAGATTGAATCGAGGTGGTTTGAAGACGATAACGAGGTCCAGGAGGGGTCCGGGGATGAACCTGAGACGGAGCCAGGCGCTGTCATCGTGGATACAGGCACTGTCCCTGTGAGCCCAGGGAGTCCATCGCCCACCCGTGTGAAGGCCGTCGGTCGACCAGCAAAGGCGCCACAGTTCGACGACGTCTTGCCAGGGATGCCCGAGGAGAGCTCTTGAAGGCGAGGGAGTAAGCGTTCGACAAGGTTGACCTCGAGGATCTCAGTCGCCGCTGCTTTTATTCTAGAAGATGTTTCACCAGGCTAGAGATATAGACTATAGCAGCACAAGAGATATGGCCGCTCTTCTGATCCCTTTCTGGGGATCCTAAGACTTGCGGGAGCCCATGCTATTGAGGGGGTCCCCTTGTTGGGGCCCCGCGAAAATTTGAGAATGTCCTCTATTCCTGGTCTTTATCTTCTCGAGCAGGCTCCCGCGAGCGTAAAGGAGAGCGTAAAGGAGGATCCGACAAGAACAGCAGCAACGACAATGGTTTGGGGTTTAGGGTCTATGGCCCAACGAGCTTCTCGCACTTCCGAGCAGGCTTACTGGCTTTGGGAACGGCTTCCGTTGCTGTATGGGCAGCACCTGAAATTAATTAATGCCAATGCTCACAGTGCTCAAAGAGCATCCACGTTGGTGGGAACCGGCGCTTGACCAATGTGCATGTATCCGAGGGATCGGTCAGGTCTAGTCTTGTTGGGAGGGAAAGCTGTAATCATACCATAAAGATATTTCTTCCTACACCATTCGTGTCAAGCTGTCAGACCCTTACAAGCTCGAGATTTAGAGCTTAGCATCCACTGAAGTTGGATGCGTGAGCAAGGGCAGACCGCCTCTTTTTTGCGGTTTTCGAGCCTTGCAGGCAAGAAGCCAAAGGCAGTACATCTGCCGCTTTTCCAAGGCGAGCGGGCACAAAGCTCCGAGGACATTGTTGTTCCGACGTCGGTTCAGCACGCGGAGATTTTCTCAAGGTTGGGGGTTCCCTGCCTGAATTTCGACGGCTTAAAGTAGAGCAAGCACCTCTTTCCAGGTACGATCGCGTCGTGTTACGGTACAGTGCAGTAACGTAGTACCATTCCGGCATGGTCGACAGCCCTGCACATGTGCGGCCTCCCAAGGGCCTAAGTGATCCTTGAACCGGTTAGGTCCGGTTCCTTGCACAAAAAGCGCTGATGCTATGCTGTTTGTCGTTTGTCGTCTGTCCNGCGGCCTCCCAAGGGCCTAAGTGATCCTTGAACCGGTTAGGTCCGGTTCCTTGCACAAAAAGCGCTGATGCTATGCTGTTTGTCGTTTGTCGTCTGTCCACCATAGTACTTTCCCAACAAGCAATGGGAAGCAAGGAATTTGGACTTAGGCCTACAAGTAATGGAAAAAAAGAAGTGCAGCTGTGGGTAAGCCGAAGTCCCATCCTTGATCAACAGCACCTTACGCAAAAGCTACCGCTCGTTGCTCAAAGGGCACGTCGGTTGGGGAGCCAGCGCTTGACCAATGTAAGGGATCGGTTGGAGGAATCTGTCTACTACCTCGAGCTTTTGAGTGCAGCATCCTT
>BGNK01002095.1:80695-91870 GCA_003297005.1 Symbiodinium sp. clade A Y106
GCAGCATCCTTAGAAGTTGGATGCGTCAGTAACGGATCCCCCGGGGTGCGCCTAGGGCAATGCGAGTGGGCGCGAAGCTCCGAGGACAGTGTTGTTCGGACATCGGTTCAGCAAGCGGAAATTTTCTCAAAATTTGAGGCTCCCTGCCTGAATTTCGACGGCTTGAGGTAGAGCAAATACCTCTTTCCAGGTACGATCGCGTTGTTCTACGGCACAGCGTAGTAACGTAGAACAATTCAGGCATTGTCGACAGCCCTGCACATGTGCGGCCTCCCAAGGGCCTAAGTGATCCTTGAACCGGTTAGGTCCGGTTCCTTGCACAAAAAGCGCTGATGCTATGCTGTTTGTCGTTTGTCGTCTGTCCNGCGGCCTCCCAAGGGCCTAAGTGATCCTTGAACCGGTTAGGTCCGGTTCCTTGCACAAAAAGCGCTGATGCTATGCTGTTTGTCGTTTGTCGTCTGTCCACCATAGTACTTTCCCAACAGGCAATGGGAAGCAAGGAATTTGGACTTAGGCCTACAAGTATTGTATACTATTTTAAGAAGTGCAGCTGTGCGTAAGCCGAATTCCCATCCTGGATCAACAGCGCCTTACATAAAAGCTACCGCTCGTTGCTCAAAGGGCACATCGGTTGGGAGCCAGCGCTTGACCAATTAAACTTGACCAATGTAAGTGTATCCAACGGATCGGTCGGAGGAATCTGTCTACTAGCTCGAGCTTTTGAGTGCAGCATCCTTAGAAGTTGGATGCGTCAGTAACGGATCCCCCGGGGTGCGCCTAGGGCAATGCGAGTGGGAGCCAAGCTCCGAGGACAGTCTTTAATTCCGACGGCTATGCTCCTCGCTGTTCATAGAATTCCATGGGCTTCAACACAGATGGTTTGAAGGCACAGCCATCTTCCTTGTGCGCGAAAATTATGTGAACAGCTCTCTGGCTTACAAGTGGAACATCAGTGCCTTCATGGTCACATGCTCGGGGGAGGCCCAGCTGCTTTCTTGTGCGCAATTGTGCAAACAGGCCCTGGAGTGCTGGTATTACAGTACCTGAATATTAATACCAAAATAGTACTATAATCGCATCATATCTGTGAAAACCCGGGGTCTGAGAAAGACGCGTTGTGTACAGCTGGTGCACTCCACATGTTCGGACTCATGAGGCACGAAGGTTCAAGCTGAAAGCATGGACAGTCGTTAGGGCCTCAGACCTTAAGACCCACATACAGCATCACTGTATACTGTGAGTTCCGACGTACTACTACTACTACTACTTCTTTACCGGGTGTGTAGTTGTCGTTGTGCTCGTCTATTGGGAAGGAGGAGTTTTCCTTGGAACTTGCTTGTAGCGCAGTTTTTCCAGCTTTTCAGTTCAGACGATTACCCTGCGGTGCGACGTGGAATGAAAAGGGAAGTTCAATCCAACTTCCTTGCGGCAGACACTATGGAGACTTGGAGGGTTGCAGTTGGTAAAGTACTTGACAGGTCTTATGTTTTCAACGGCGACTTCGTTGACAGGCAACGCTTGAAACTTGATGCATTCTTGATCTTGCAATGTGCGTTGCGTCCTGCTAGGGGAGCGCACTCCCTGGAAGTCATTGGACTGTTGCTGGCCTTGAAAGTTCTTTGCCCAGCCGGCCTCAGCATTGTGGGCCCGGCATGCTCGGACATGTTAAGGTCTCAATGCCGGACCGCGCTGCAGCCTCAAACAGCTCGTGACGTCTTGACTGGCAGTCACTTGCCACTAACTGTAGTAAACCAGGTTTGGCTGGTTCGTGGAAACCACGAGGATCGCACCATGAATGCCAGATACGGCTTCTGGGAGGACACCTCACTTGCCTCGGCTTAGACACAATCGCTTCTCTAAGCTTTCCAGGAATGTCACGATCGGCTTGGTGACACATTCGGCCGCAAAACTTTTGCCGGCGTCTTGGTGCGTGACGAGCGCTCCCTCCGAAATCTGCAAGACACTTTTGAGCCAGGACCTTTTTC
Source organism: Symbiodinium sp. clade A Y106 (assembly GCA_003297005.1). Classification (NCBI taxonomy): domain Eukaryota; class Dinophyceae; order Suessiales; family Symbiodiniaceae; genus Symbiodinium; species Symbiodinium sp. clade A. The sequence goes on from BGNK01002095.1 coordinate 82,681, forward strand.
AGACCACATTTGACCAGCTACCGATCGCTTGCCTCGTCGCCAACAAGATCCTCTGTGTGCACGGAGGTGTAGGTGATGGGAGGCGAGATCCTCAGGCAAAGAGCGTGGGATACATCTATAGGCAGACAATGGTGGGATCAGTTTTCCAGGTGGGATCTCAATGACCTACGAGCTGTCAGACGACCTTTGAGCCAACAGGTGCCTGCCACGGTCGAAAGTACGGGCAGCATTCTTTAAAGTAGATGGCTGTTTCTCCAAGCTCCGAAGCTCTGCAGCAATTAGCGATGTGCGCTTTTCCAGATGACAGGAGCTTTGTTCGACGAAGCTGCGTTGGGATCGGAGCTCAAATCTGTGGAAAAAGAAGTAGTCCGGCAGTAGAACACAATTTCCAGGTCCACAACATTCTCTGGTCAGATCCAATCGAGGACGGTTTCTGCGTTGCTTTGGCCGGCTACTGGCCCCTTGATGAACTCTGCCAAAGATAGCAGTGGTTTGACATGACATTTCTTTCAAGCATTCCAACTGTCCAAGTGTGGGAGGATGATCGTGAACAGCGATCTCAAGAAGCAGGTGGGAACACGTCGCATATTTCTTGGACAAGCAGATCCCAGTGGAGAGTCAAACAGTGCTAGAGCCGATGACAACCTCTTGAAGTTCAGCCAGCTTCTGCTGGCCGAGAGTTGTAGTTTCAAAAGTGCATTCAGGCCCTGTCTTCGGCGTGCATGAATCGCCACGGAACACAACTGCCGTCCTCTTCGGTTGGGTCGGGGCCTTTGCCTACGATCTTTAAGCGAAGCCTCCAAGTGTGCCTCCAGAGTCTTCCAACGTGGCTGCCCAGGATGTAACAAAGACATTCTGTGCCAAGAACGGTATCAACATGGTCGTGCGCAGCCACCAGTCCAAGAAGGATGGAATAGGCTCGAAATTGGTTGGATTGTCGGGATTCTTCCGCTCCCTCGTTGTGTTGGTGGCAGGAGTTGAGTGGGTTTCGACATGTTTCGACAGTCCTTTTCACAACTTACGGAGCAAGGCACGGTGTTTCGTGTGTCTACGTCTACTGACTGACAGGCAGACCCGTGCACAAACGAGTGAAGCGTTTGGCGCTCCCGGTTCACCACCCCTTCCCACATGGGCTGGGGCTGCATTGCTGCAGAAGCCTGGTGTCTGCACCCCGACCTCTCCATGAAGTCTCAAGTTCAGTCGTGCTCAAGAATTGCAGCAGTCACAGGGATGAGGGGGCTTGGAGCCGGAACGATCTTGTCAATTGTTGATTCTGAAATGATTTTGATACTCTGGGTCAACCTCGGCTTTCTTCAAAATAGCCACGGTCACAGGGAAGGGGGGTGGCCTGCGAGAGGCAATCCTCGTAGCGGTGATTGTCTTTCGTAGTAGATGTCGAAATGATGCATGAAAAGTAGTAACAGTCAAAGGGAGGGGGTGCAGAATCTGCGAGATTCCGCGAGCCAGTTTTTTTTTTTCGCCCCAGACCTTGAGCTTGCACGGGAACGCCGGAGACCGAAACTATGAACAATCCGAAGAAGAAGACGAAGATGGGGAGTATGCTGATGATGATGATGCTGATGATGCTGATGATGCTGATGATGATGATGCTGCTGATGATGATGATGAAGATGATGATGGTGGTGACGATGACTTCGTCTCGACTGTGCCAACAGTCACATGGATGGATCGCTTAGAGTCGGTCGTGACCGTTGTCTTTCGTATATATACATATATCTAGGTTTTGTCGTCGGAAGGGGATCCATCGGGATCCTGGTGACTGTCGTCGGTACGTGGACCCTTATGTTGTCGCTCGAGCGCGGACCCAAACGCACCCACACGCAACAAGGGAGCATTGAACAAAGCTGAGCCAACACCCAGGACAAAGGGCGGTTTGACGCTAACCGCTAACATCTGTTCACGTTGACACACAGGGAGCAAACCCACCCACACTCACGGATTGGATTGAGGGGAAAGGTGAATCCAAACCCACTCATCCACACAAAGGCGACTCTTGCATCTTTGGGAGGGAAGGACTTCTAGCACCAGGCAGGTTGGATTTTGCACCTAGGGCCTGCAGACAGCATGGTGCAACATTGTTCTATGAAGTATTCAGGCAGGAGTTGGCATGTGTCAGCGCCGACATGCCTTGAAAGGTGTTGATGTGATGCATGACAACATGCTGATCCGGGTGTTCTCAGCACGCGATTACGAGGCAAGGCTGAAGCATGCAAGCATCGCATGGTTCGAGCTGGCTGCGCTGGAAGGGTTCATGCTTCGTTCTGCACGCCGTGCGGGTTACCGGGCAAAACGTATTATGCAGCTCCCGAACAGGGCCACGGAAACGATGGCGCAGTCCTTCTCGTACAGCCAACCGACGAGGGTGCTCGGTCGTTGGATGTGAATTCGTCTTGTGTGCGTGTGGCAGCTCGGCAGGTGTTTAGTACTCAGGAGGGATGTGTGTCTGCAGAAATGGCAGGAGATGCCCAATGCTGTGATCGGCCAGAACAGATCATGGTGAGAGCGCAGGTTCTTGGATCGTTCGCCAAGGCCACACGGAGCAGGTCAAGAACACCAGTCATGTAACATGTAGTTGGGACTTGTGAAATGCTCAGGCGACGGCCAATGCCAGCCGTGGAGCTCTTTACCACCTCAATGTGTCACAGGCTCACCGCTATTGTAATTGAGCGAGCTAGCGTCCCCTCTCAGCAGCGGTCTTGACAGGACATCAGGCATTGAGCTGCCTCAGCGAGAGCTTGAACCAGCTTCCTGTGTATTCTCGCACTTGCATGCCAACATAAACGCATGGAGCAGGGTGTACCTGTCAGATTGATGAGCAGCAGGCAATGGCAGAAGATATAATGCAACTCGATGGAACAAGTCTGCGACAATAATTTAGTAGATTTTGCAAGACACACACCTCAGTTTCACCTTCGCATCAAAATGAATGCGACAGAATTCAATCTCGTAGGTAGTTCCCCGGCCCGATGCGCCGAATTTGTGATCCGCATCCGACCCCCCACTTGGGCTTTACCACATACACAGTTGGCAACGAAACGTGGCAATTGTGCTAGCAGCTGCTCTCGTTTGTTTGCATGCCAGCTGCGCAGAAGCAGCTTTTATGCGCTGCATGCAGGAGCAAGCATGCTTGCCAGAGCTAGCTCAAGCTTCGGTTAGCCTTTCCTTCATCAGGTGCTACGAGTGCGTGCTTTCGTCCTGAGTCTCGGTTGTCGCCGTCCCCGAGAACGAAGCAGGATGAGGTGCACCAAGTAAGTTTGGATGTGGATCAAGCGCAGTTGCTATTTACAGGATGACGTGCGATACGTGCAGGCAGACGTCATGGTCACCTTCGTGGTTCGTGGTCAGACGAAAAGTGAACAAGTCCCACGAAAGTCGCTGACAGACGAGGCGAGGTCACTGGAGAAAGTGGACAAGGTCCGATTGTCTGGTGGCTTGCGACATGTCTGTGCAGGTCTCTCCAGTTTTGTGCTGTGCTCAGCTGCCTGGGAAAGCTCCTCTAAGATATTGATGATGGGATGATGGGGGGACTTGCGCTTCAGCTTCGCAGGCGGGCCATGGTGGAGGAACGGCAGGACGACGACAGCTACACACGGGGCGAGCAGGTGCAGCCTGCGCAGCACAGTGACTGGTTTGATCTCCTTTTTGGGTTTGTTGCTGTGTCAGGACTCGCAAGGCCGCTTCGTGTTGGAGGGCCCCACTAACGCAAAAGCTTTTGCTTTGCTGGCCCGGAGCCCAAACTGGGAGTGCCCAGAGCACATGCGAGCACCTGTGATGGTGATTTTCGAGCCTTCCGTGTACAACTGCACGATGCTGCGTACGTTTCGCCGACATCCCATTTCTCCGAATATGCACATGGCATTGAATGCCCGTGCTCAGAAGGTGACCGTTCTTGAACGTCGTAAGGTATCAGAGTCTTGCTGGTGGCTTCCGAGGTTGAGTGCGTGCGGCAGGTCGGCGCGGCAGCTTCACGCAAGTGCAGCACAAGTAGCAGACAGCCTCTGGCATAGCCCGTGTCATCTGTGGCCTTGAGAACTCATCCTTTCGCCTGCAAGCTCGGCTGCAAGGACATGGATAGTGCAATATTGTCAACTCAGTGCGTAGTCGAAGCTGAGTGCCTTCCCGTGGTAGCACCCATATTGACACACCAGCATAATCATGCGAAGTTGTGTGCCCATAAGGGCAATATAGCCGTAGTGCAAGCAAAGCTGCAGAAGCACACGGGTCACGGTTGTAGAATTTGTTTTGCAATTTGGACGCCGCACAGCGGCCGAGCATCTGGAGGAGCCATGGTTTCCGGTCTTATTGTGGGTGCTGCGTTTGCTGGCATTTACAACTGGGCGTCTGGAGCCGCCCGGTGTAAAGCGGTCTGTGGACTTTTTAGCCTTAGCTTCGTATGGTTGGCTGGCCACGGTTGGGCTGCAGGTCTACTCCTACAATCGGGATGCCTGGATGACTGACATACAGGCAGGCCCTGATGCGGCGCCTGCACAGACTGGGCTTAGGGCGCCGCCGCCTTTCTATGTCGATGCAGGTCGAGCAAGCTCATCATTATCAAAAGGACTTGACCTCCTTGTGGCATGAGTGCTTGTGCCTTCCTGATATTGTGCCGGCCCGTCGTCCAACGAAATAGCTAAAGTGCACGAAGTCTGGAGGACAACCTGCAAATTCAGATGCAAGCAATGCGACGAGACGAAGTTAGAGATCTGGTAAATTCAGACATCAACCGGACTCTCGGATTCCACATGATTTCCCTCAACCATTGTGATAAGTGCTGCAAGCCACACAGATCCCCGTACTCAAGGATCAACAGCTCGCTCTTGGTCGCTACATTGATTTTGTCACTGGCAGGACTGGGGCAGGGTGCTGAACACATGATTGCAGAAAGCCGCAACATAAACCAGTCACGCCATCTGCGCAGGAGAGATGCTCTTCGAAGGTCAGATTCCAACAGATTGCCCTCCTTTTGTGCCATGGCCAGCTGTTGAGTCGCAAAAGGTTTGTGGCAAGATACCGCCAAAGAGTGCGCACTTATCGAGCAAGTTCTGATGCCAAGCTGTCGGAAAGCGCTTGCGTGTCGGGCACACTGGGCACAATTCGGATTGAAGTTGCAGATGGTTGGGCAAAGTTGGGAACGGGGCAATGTAAGAGGGTGGGAGCTGGGAGGGGATTTTGGTGGCAAGCGGGAGCTGTCGAGCACATGGCCACCCCCAAGCAAACGTCTGAGTTCCAAGAGGAGATGATATGCTTGGAGATAGGCCCTGGGCCGTGTTCCAAAGAGGTAGAGGCGAATTGGACTTCGGTGCATGGGTGGTGCCTGGTGCCGTTTCCCCAACACTGGTCCACCCTCCTGAGCCCCAGGTGCTGAATGCCTACATGCTCTGCCTGGGCAGCGCAGTCTTTTATTTGACCTTGTCCATTCTGTCTGGAATCATCGCCAGCAACACAGCGTACCGAAAAGCCGCAAGGCCTTGACGGGGTTGCTGACAGGGGCGGTACCGCCGACTATTTCTCGTGTAAGTTTGGGAAGGTGGCTTGGACAGAAAGCGCTGCGTTTCCACCCTTGCTGCTTCCATGCATGCTGTTGTCCGCTTTGGAGTGGTGCTGCAGTCGAGGGCTACAAATTATGAAAGTCTGAGCACTGGCAGTGGAGGCTTCTCGTTCACTACATTCGCCCACGGTGGAAGCGGCATTTTCAACAGCTGCGTCAACGCCAAGCCCATGTGCCTTGTCGGGATTTGGGACAGGTGCTCAATTCGGCGGCATGCTGGCCCTTGCAATCCACTGTGTAAATCCTATGTGTAGGTGCTCTTGGCAAGCACGAAACGGGAAAGCCCCTTCCTGTCTTTTGAGATGTGTGAGGAAAACACTGCCTGCTTCGAGTCGAAGCCTGTTGGCGACATGATGCTGATCCTTTGCTGCATGCTTGTGGCCGATCGGCGCATGTCCAGAATAATTAGTTTTGGTCTCCGTGCCCTGAGAGCAAGCAAATGGCAACGACAAATCCTTATCTTAGCAGCAATCTCGGCTTTCCAGAGTACCGACCACATCGTGATTTGCAGCCTGAATGTGCCAGGTCGGTAGTAGATTCCTCTTGCATCTTCGGGCCTTTTGACGCATGCCACTTCTGACAGTAAAGTGTCGGCCATCTGATCCCCAGTCTGTCAAGGCTTCGGTGCAAGACTTTTGGGTCCCTAGCTGTCGAAACTGGTAACGCGGCATTTGTGTGCATCCATGGGCTGCGCGTGTTCCGGGTCATGTCCTGCATAATCCTGCATACGCTCAGGCCTCCATTGGCCGGGCGAATGTGGAGATCATTTAGGATCCTCGGCGTTGGTGAAGCACCACCTTCACACGACGCATTTCACGCGACTCGTGCGGCGCATGCCTCGATCGCTCGGTTCTAGGCGGAAAAATGCTGACAAGTCTGACAACCTGTCGGTGGCAAGTCCAGGGGCGGTGCCGGGTTGCAGCAAGTGCAGTCAGTCCCGTGAAGCACGTTTTGGCTTTTCGTGCAACCGCTTGCAACCTGCCGTCAGTTTCCGCAGCACCTGTCTGCAAGGTGCCGCATAGCTTGAGTGACATGCATAAGAAGAACGTCGAGCGATTTTATTCTTTCGAGGACACTTTTGGATTCCTTCCGCTTGAAGAACTTGCTTTCCAGGGCAAAAAACAGCCGTTGCAGGAGAGCTCTCCAGATACTTCGCGCAAGAACCAGCCATCTTTCCTCCGGGGATGCTGCAAAGCCGAATCGAGGACCCCGGGGTGACCGCCGGTGACGGGACCAAGCTTGCATTCTTTGTCAGAGAACCGTCTTGGGTCAGGTCGATGGGAAAGTTCCTGGCGGGTGAGGATGAGGCGGATTCCGATGACTCCGAGGAGGATCGGCAAAATCTGCAAAGAGCCAAGCGGAAGTGGCCCCGCCCCCGGCTCGCATCGGACCTCGCATCTGATCTTGTCTCGCGACTCCCTCGAGGCCTGTGCAATGGTACGTGAAGTTTTGGCACGATCCCAACCACGTGCCCGACTCAATTTATCTTAACTGCATGGCCCGCAGATGTGGAACCTTTCATTGAGAAGCCCAGGAGTGGCAGAAATACTGCAATTGCATGTTCTTGAGCGTCGCGCGTGGCACCACAAACTTGGTGGAAGCCTGTGGCTATCTGGCAGTGGGCACACTTTATGGTGGTTATGCTGAAGCGTGGGCTTTCTGGGCAGTGCAGATGCTGTTCTCTGTCGGGACCTTGGAAAAACACGAGAACCACGAGTATTGTACTGGCCGATTCTTCCAGACTTTAGACTAGAGTTGTTCGGAGGTGATCAACGTCATGGTGGTGAGATTCCTGCTTGGCAAGTTCGAAAGGGACGCTGCAGACAGTGACTGGCGCGGCTGCCTTCTGAAGCCCAAACGCCCCTTCCTTTTGGCCTTCGTGGTGGCTTCGGGCCCTTTGTGGTGTGTCATCGCAGCTGCGACTTCTTTCGAGATGCTGGACCGGTTCCTCATTCCAACATGCTACGGCACCCACACCGTGGTGAACATGTACTTCGAGCCATGGCAGCACGAGTGCCGCGGTCTCGCTTGTGCTCCCTTTGGGGATGGCGGGATGGCGACTCTATAGGTCTGGTGGCTGGATCACATGACAGACAACATGAAGCCCGTCGCTGGCGAGGAGGAGGAGGAGGAAAGCTGCTTGCTTGCATAGTGTCATGCAAACCCTGTGAGGCTTCAACGAAGCAAGTTCTCTTGGTGAACTGGAAGACGCATCTAACAATAGGAAAAACGGATACTGGATACTGGCAGCGGGTGCACGGTTGAGGGCATAGGTTCTCCGATAAGATTATCACGGGGGCTTGTGTTTTTGCATTCAGGGCCACAGGTTGCGCCGTCAACGGTAGAGGCTTGTACAGCTTGTCGCAGCCCGACGCCGTTGGCCATATGATAATACACTATATTGTAATATTTTATTTTGTGCTATACTATGTTATGACATACTATACTGTAGTATAATATGATATAATATACTAGAATACCGCACAGATCCCTGGAGCCTTCGAGCTGTCAAGACTCGTGAGCCCAGGCTCCGAAGATCAGCTCGAGCTCGGGGGTGTTGGAGTAGGGAACGAGAGCCTCGGCGGGAGAGATTCCAAAGACCTGGGGAGGCCTTAATGATAATTACCTATACGGCTTTGGGGGCTCCTTAGTCCACTCCAGGGTCTTGGTGGTAAAGTTTGGATGTACTGTTCCTGCTAGTTTGCCAGTAGCCGACTGCCCATGCCGCTGACAAGACTCGGCACTGTGCCCACTCTCTCTCTCTCTCTCGCATGGGTGAGTTTCCTTCGCTACTGTTGATGGCTTCCTTGCAACCGCTGTATCGTCAAAGGCGTGGTCCCCGGCCTAGAAGACCGAAAGAGAAAGGCGGACTGAGTGGAATGATGATGCTTTGGCTTGGTAGCTCGCCTGGACTCCAGCAGGTTACACGTTTCCTCAAGGGCAGGCACTGCTCAGCCTTCGCGTGTTCTTTCGCAGGGCACGCTGCCGGTCACGGCATGCATCGCATCGCAAGACTGCCTCGTACATCACGCATGTGGAGACCGTTCTTGCATTCACCGCCAATGCTTTACTTGGTCTTGTGCACCTCACTATTTGACCGGGGCCGTAAGTCAGTGCTGCAAATTCACAGAGGTTTTCGGTAATGGCTTCACACCAGTTTGTGAACTGATCCGGCAATCGTGTACCGGGACCCGATGTGAGGTACGCTGGTCATTAGCGCATTTTGGACGTTCGCCCTGGTCTGGGCTCTCCACGGACCGGGACTTAGCGTTGGTGGCGAATCCATGGAGACGGACATCTGTGGCTTGTGAGGCGCTTTCTACGGCATGGATTTCAGAAACAGCAAGGCCCGACTTCCGACTTGCGTTTTGATGCATAGTCCTGTGAAGAGCGAAGGCTGCAGTTTCGATGTGGCAAGATGGGCCGCCACTACTTGAGGCCGGCCATGACATGCGGCTGCGCGGACATGCTTTGAGTCAGTCTTGGGGACAGTGCTCGTCGTGTGCTCGCCGAGTGTGATTGCGGAGAAGCGTCTTGTGGGATTGTGTGGTAGCTGTGGCCCGCCCGGTTTGCGGTGGCGGAGCATGGGTCAGAGTTCGGGTGAGTGCAAGCGGTAGGGAG
>BGNK01002096.1:0-81882 GCA_003297005.1 Symbiodinium sp. clade A Y106
GGACGTGACTGTTCGGAGGGGCTGGGGCAGCATTGATTGGCGTTGTTGAAAGAATTGGAAAATACTGCCGGATGGATCCGCGAGCCATGTGCGATCAAGACTGCGTCTGCACAAAGTACCTGTTTGTCTCCGGAGAGCGAACAGCACAGGAAGCCCACAGCTGAAGTAAATCAGATCACTCCAGAATGAGAGCTGCTTCAGCAATAAGTTGCACTGCCGAAATATTCGACCACAAGGCATGAGCCGGAGATCGTTAAAGACTTCCGCCGNCGCCGTTCGTGCAATTAGAGCAGCTGATCTTCCGGTATGTCGATATAGCAGCAGCTCTTAGGAGTACGAATCTGATGCGCGCACCGGCCATGGAACCCTCAGCCCTGTCTGAGCCGCTCACCGCCATCGTCGTCATCATCATCAGTGCGGGAATGAGGTTTCAATCCCTACGGACCCACTGAAAGAAGTGGGCTTTGATGCAGCAGAGGGGAGGGCAGGTACATCGCCGGGGCAGCGGTGAGTCCTAGCTTCCGGGACCGGCCGCAGTACTAATATGGACTTAGGAGCATGCTCAATATAGGCTGTTCACGGACTGAGCATGTAATGTTGGGCCATCCCTACCACCCCGAGGCGTCTTGAATCCTAGATCCTGTGAGATAAAGCTGAAAGCTGTGTCCAGCGACATCTAATTTCATCCCTCTCCTTTGCGAAGTGAGTTTCTCAGGCCGAGTTGTGCGGCTGGGCTGTGAAGGTCCCCGCCTCCCTGCCTCAAGGACTTGAGAAAACGCGGGGGTTACCGGGGTCCTTGCGGTTTCTGCCTCTCAGACCTCGAAGCCCCAGATCCTCAGACTTCAGCTTCAAGCCTTTTTGAGAATCCATGGGGCCTTTAGCTGCTCGGGGAGGGCACTCAACCAAGAAGTCCTGCAGTAACGCGATTTGGATTCTCAACGGCTGTCTAGTGTTGAACTTGACACTTTTAAAGTCCTACAAGCCCATCTTCAGCAGTATTAATTACGGCTCATGGCAGCCATGATCAACTGTCCATGCTACGCCCTGTGCCCCAAACCCCAAAAGCCTAAAGCCCGAAACCCTAAACCCAAGCCCCAAAAGCCTAAAACCCTGCAGGCACCGAGATTCACAACTTGACGGGAATCTTCGGTCTGGGCCTCAGGTAGCCGAGCCGAAGCCTCGAAGATCTACCGCGGATCCTAGAGGGTTTAATACTGGGGCCTTAATAATAAGAATAGGGTTTGGGGGGTATATTATTATACTATAATCATCATAGGGAACCCCCACAACAGTATTAGTAATTATTTAGGCCCTTATATTAGGCATTAGGTTTGGTTTTGAGGTCTGGGGTTCTGGATTCTAGAAGGTCAGATAAGCAGAGAATCAGCATGATGACTAGTTTGTCGTGCTGTTGCTGTTGCTGCTGTGATCATTAACGCCACTTGCACTAACGCAAAAGTCCAGGATGTTGATATCTATACTAAAGTCTCCCTAGGTTTTATAGACAACCCAAGAGACTATTGAACAAATTATGTATTATGGTTCTACGGGAGGGTATAGTATAGATTCGACTAGTGCCTAGAAAAATCTTCGTATGTGAGTCGCCTCCGCTTGCCCAAGTTGATACCGGACTCAGCAATAATCTTCCTATGCAGAAAAAGTGCCAGACTCATAAGAAGGAGATGAATAAAGCTGATGTTAGACACTCAAATTGCTGATGGCTGATGTGTAACACATCGGCGCAACACCAATGAGCAAGCAGCCCTCATTCCTAAACACGACTCGTGAGGCCCGAAATCCCAAGCCCTGAACCGTAAGACCCAGAAATATAGAACCCTTAAAGCAGCCCTATAGAACGCTTAAGGGAAGCCAAGATAGATCCTTTAAAGGAACCCTGAAACCCCTTAAGAAGCGACCATCAAGGCTGGCTGGACTTCGCTGCCGTGGCGATTTTCTTGATCTACTGCATTTGGGCTCGCTTCATCCAGATCCCTAGGAGCGGACTCCGGGGGGCGGGTGGGCGATTTCAAGGCTTAAGGCGCTTGAGGGTATGACGTAAAGTAGAATGTTCATCCTATATACTGTATAAGATGATGTTTTATCTTACTTTAGACTATGTGTAGTAGGAGACTTAGTGCGGAGATCCTTGAATCGGCGCTTGGCTGCAGTACGGCGGCAACGGACGAGCTGGAGCAAGTTACGCAACTTGGCCAGGGCATTGGGGTTTGGGGTTGGCGTCTAGGGCGGGCTATGGGGTATTAGGGTTCAGGCTATGAGCTATTAGGGTTTAGGCCGTGGGGGATTGAGGTACAGGGTTATCGGGATCTTAGGGGTTTCGTTGCTCGTTCCAAGCCTTGGTGGATCGGAGGCCTCGCGATTATTCTGTCATGATCGATGGCCTGCCAGCGCCCAAGAGTTCTTTCATTTCGAACCACTTGGCGGAATGGTCAGAATCAATGGGTTTACGTTTAGGGTTCAGCATTTTAGGCAATGGGCTTTGTGACACAATCATGCCACTTCCGTCTTCCGAAGCATCCCGCGGCTGATCCGGGCTGATGCGTTGCACGTGAAGGCCTTACAAGATCGAGGACCAAAAGAACTACGAGACGCCACGCCCTCAGTACTTGCGAGGCATGGATACCCATAGGCTCCATAGTAGTTCCTTTTTGGGGATTACCTTATAGGATTCTAAATATGAACCCCAAGAAGGAACTACTATGGAGCCTATGGGTATGCATATGCCATGTGTTATGGAAGGCGGCTGTTGAGTCGAGGCATTTGTCTCTCGGCCTTCGAAAATGACTGATCGAGTTATCGAACAACATGTCGCAATTCTGCCACCTTGCAACTTTCCTAAAATCATCGGGCTGTAAGAAACTTTGACGATAGCCGGCTTGTGCGATCTTTGTCTCTCCCTGCCGATCGATTTTCCGAGTTCCCATCTCTGGGCATGCATCGTCAGAACCAGTACTATAGGGGCTTCAACAATTTCCTATACTATTTTGTGGGTTCCTTATTATAGCTATAGTATAATATACCCCAAAACCCTAGTGCCCATCGCGCGAAGGAACGAATATTCGAGTCCAGCGCTTCCAATCCTCTCCTGCGCACGATCCGAGGCTGCTGGAGCAGCACCTCATCAGCCGAATCAAGCATGCGCGAAGCCGGGCCCCCAACGAGGGTTGGGGTCGAATCCATAGCTCATAGAAAAAATAAAGCCTTGGATTCGCTGCGGTGCAACACGGCTTCAGGATTGTATCAAGAGGGTTCCCAGAAGAGATCTGTGGGCAAGAACGCACCATCTGGCATAAGGTACTCTTGCATTTCCTGCAGTCCCCGTGCCAATATCCAGTTCAACAGGGCTGCGAAGGATCCAGACACTTTGAACTTAGGTGCAACAGGGTTCCTGGGGCGAAGCTTCAGCAAGCTGAACATGATGAGCATTTACCCTACCGGCGGATTGTCGACATGCATTCAGTGGCCCAGACAGTGGTTCCAGTAGTGGCCTTCAGCGCCGGGGCCCTTCATGAAATCCTTCGTCTCAGAGTCGAGCCTGTGCAAGAAATAACATACTGCTATTTAGAACAAAAATGAACAGAATATCTTCGTAGCAGTACGCCCAGAACCATCAGAATCATGCTGCCAGAGTAGGGATCGCCAGGATCAGGTAAATGGATCTTCGGCGTGAATATCAAGCCTTTTCCTGCTGTACACTCGCCCGAAATCTTGTGCAAGCTATTGCACCTCCACCAGTCGACTTTGCATATATATATATATATACATACATACACATGTACGTTATACCATATTATATAAAATTATTAAGTATTATTATTATGATTATTATTAATATGATATATATATATATATAATATGTATATACATATATATAAAATATTTCTTTTTATAAAGGCCCTTGCCGTTATCTTTTTCCAGGCCGGAGGCCGGTCGGCCACGAGCTGCCGGAACCGCAGGCCGGATCCGGGTCCCTTCCTTTGGAGAGCCGAGCTTAGGGCTTGGTTATCGTTTGGGGTTTAGGGGTTAGGGGTTTAGGGGTTAGGGTTTAGGGGTTAGGGTTTAGGGTTTAGGGGTTTGGCTTTAGGGTTTAGGGTTTAGGTAGGGTGTAGGGGTTGGGTAGCCAGGTAGCTTAGGATCTGTGAGGTACCTATTGGTGACTGTAAGGGCTCTGTGCTTAGGGTGGTTCAGGATGGCACGGAGGGGAGGGGTGGGAGGGGCCTTTTGAGAGCTCGAGTTGGGAGTGGGCTGGGTCCAGAAGATTGAGATTTCTCATCAGCTTCGCAAGCGCCGGGAATCGTCGGAGCAGAATGGCAGTGGCATTTTGATCGTTAACTCAATTTTCACACCTCTTGGCTTGGCAGAAAGTTCTACAGCCTACATGATCTTCTGCAGCATCAGACGCTACGAGTGCACCTAGAGCAAGAATCAAGAGTTCTTCGCTGCCCGTGCACATGAGCGTGTTAAGTGTCACCGCAACATGATGCAGAAATGCTTGCCAGGTTTGTGAGCTGACGCTTGTCCGCGACTACAACGGCAGGCTGCATCTGCATGTGGTGAAGTTCTCGGAAGAATGGTCCACAGAGCATGGACCAGTTGACGTGAGTCTCTTGCTGCAACGACGCAACATGGCTTCAAGAAACAGATCTCTGAGTTCGCGGCATCCGGACAGCTCTCTGTATTCGATGTGTCTCCACGAGCTGACTGATAGCAGGCTACATGAGCTGAAAGATCGTGCAGATCTGGTGCTTCGCCGAGGGCCTAGCCATGCAGTCGTGCAGCTGGTAAAACACTGCCAAGCACAAAACCCTGCAACCCCAAACCCGCAACACACTACAGACGGGCGATTTTCGTTCATCGCTGGAATCAAGGCACTGAGATCGCAGAGAAGTACTCCGAGAAGTCGGGGCAGCTCAGCAGGATCGATACAGGGTTGAATTTATTGGCGTCAATATATGAATTTATTTTCTCGGCTACCCTGCATGTATATAGATAGATAGAGAGATACAGGCGTATGTTGGTTGAATACTTGTAGTACATAGACTGGCATTTCCCAACCTCTGAGCCGCACCTAAGCAGAACCTTGAGCAATCATGGCTTTGAGGGATGACTTTTCGGCCTGGATCCTGATCTTCGGGACGGGGATAGGATGTTTTCGGGTCTAGAAGAAAACCGTAGTTAAATCCTAAATTCTCAACCCTAAACCCTGAATCCTAAACCCTAATTCTTAAAACAAGACCAAATCCACTGAGGAAAGCAGGGCGCCTGGATAAACTCAAGGGCCGATTGGAGCCGCAGCCTCAGGGGGGACTCCAAAGGGTTCCTTTCTGCAGTGCCCCTTGCATTCTAAAGGTCCGAAGAGTTTGTAATGCAATGTGAAGGGGGCTTGACTTTGATGTTTCATAGCCTTGCGGGCTTTGTCATGTTACATGGACATGCTATGCAGGTTATGCTTCAACCAAGGGTCCTAGGATTCAGCATCCCGATCACTACTCATTGTGTGGAGTGTTCCCTCATGGATTTTGAAGTTTCAGAGGATTCTCAGGGGAAGGGGCTCCGGGGGTTTGAGGGTTCTGGGCTCAGGCTCGGGGTTGGAGGGTTCTGCGTGCTCAGCGGACCGCCTGCCACAGTTACAGGCGATTAGCAATGGTTGGGTTATATGTCATGACGTGAAACACCAGGACGGTACATCCTCCGTCCATAGCCTCCCAGACAGGAGAGGAAGAGCAGCTTGGAACGCAGCTCCACAAGGAACCCTAAACCCTAAACCCCAGGAAGCTGAACTTCAAGCTGGGAACGAAGCTGGAAGCCGAAGAGGAGCTACCGGTCGCCCGAGCCTAAACACCGGCGGTCGGCTGACTATCGACGCTGGAGTGCGATTAACGAAGATCGAGCTGGATAACATGAACATGGGATGATGATGATGATGATATGACAACGATGTTGACGATGACGACGATGATGATGATGGCGATGATGATGATGATGATGCAGATTTTGCTCGTGCTGGTGGCGGTAGCCGTCGCGGTTGGGTGGCAGTGGTGGTGGGAGTGGTGGTGGTGGTGGTGCTGCTGCTGCTGATTGTGACGATATCGGTTATGGCGATAGTGACATCGGTGTTGCTATCGATGTTGTGGTTTTTGTTGTTGTTGCCATTAGTTTGCAGACTTCGACAGCAACAAGCACAGACTGCAAAATCATCCTCATCTTCATCAATCATCATCTGCCATCGTCGCTGTCAACATGACTGTCAGTATCAGTATCTTTATCTTTCCAACATTCAGACGCCCTCAGCTCATCTCATTCTTCTACTGCAGACGGCCTCGAATCCTCAGAGCCTGAATTGCAAAACCGAAGTTCCTCAGGTGCGGGCCTATGCCATCCTCCAGTGCACTGAGGACGTGTCTTGGCGGCCAGAGCCCTTCATTCCCCAACTTCAACACATTGCCGGACTCCTCGCCACGTCACGGCTCCCCAAATAAAAAGCCCGTATAGAAACCCTTATGGGAAACCCTTACAGGAACCCAAATATGCATAAACCCTAAACCCTTAACGCTTAAAGGAAGCCTACCATGGGTCAGAGGTTGCCAACTTGCTCTTCGACTACCGTGCAAGCCTCAGTCGCCGTCTGTCTCCCGTCTCGGTTGGAGTATGGGCTTGCACGGTGTAATAGGGTTTAAGGTTTATAGAGTTTAGGGTTTCCTGCACGTGGGTGTGCAAGACTTCATGAATGGAATCTGGACAACTGGGTAAAGGGCCCACAGTTTGTCGTCCTGCTACGCTCTGCACATCTCGCGACCCTGAATGTTGACGGTGCGGCTTGCACCTGACTGACAGGTTTTGCAAACTACAAGCTCTTCAAGTGCTGCCAGTTCAAGGCTAGGCGATTTCAAGGTGTCGGCCTCAGCTGTAGGCTTAGAGGATCTCTAGTTTGGTTTGCTTGCCTGTCCCTGAAAGGAAAGGCCGGTAAGTCACAGAACTGACAAGTCCGTTTCATCAAGCCCTGAAAGCCTGGAAGCAATCCTCGAAGTAATTCAAGGAGTCGGAGAAGTTCCATGGTAGATACTAAGTAAGCATTGATCCGTTCTGAGATGTGAGTGCGGTTCCAGGTTCGGGACCTGGGTACTTGATATAGGGGCCTAAAGAATTTCCTATACTATGCTGGGGGGTTCCTCATTATACATGTAGTATAATATGCCCCAAAATCCTATTCTAATTATTAAGGCCCCAATGTTACACCAAAGAATTATATTGAACGGCTTTGCGCCATCGCCGAATTCTCTGCGGCAAAAGCTTCGGCCTGCTCAGGCAATGAGACTGGACAAGTGTAGTCATGCAAGATTCGGATGTTCCACGAGTTGTCAAATAAGAAGGCATGACAGCATCCCTCCAACCGACGCCCTCAGAATCGAAAGATACGCTTTGGGGGAGAGCCACAGATTCCTCCTGCCTCGATCCCACCGGATCCTGCGAACATGGACGGCCGATGATGTTGCCAGATCTGCAGGGATGTGGAAGGCGCGTTGTCTTGGAAGCCCAGGTTAGTCGGGAGTTTCATCACCACTCGAGTAGACCATAAAACTTTAAGTAATACTTGATAAGACCGGATTATTTTCATAGCGGTGATGACGGGTTCTGCAGGTTCTGGGGAAGGCTTCCGGTTTGAATCGGAACAGCATCACTGTATCGGCCGACGTCCATCCTCGGAATCTCATTCAGAGCTGGATTTTCGTAGTTCAGAGCTTTTCCATTTTGCATCACATTGCATCACCCTCTGCCCGACTTCAAGCCGTGAACCACCTCACTAAGACCCGCAAAAGGGATGTGGTGCGCCTTTGCAAGCTCCGAAGCCTCAGCCCAAGTCTTGTTGACCCTAGCAAATCCTTCAGAGACAGAAAGAAGACCAACACAAGCACACTTTTTCTTCTGTAGGCTGACCTGGCTGCTGTGCGTGGCCTTGGCCGCTGCGGATGAGTGCGCACTCCGAACAGACTGCGCGGCCTGCCAGGATCCGCTGTGACCGACAGCTAGCAGACAATGGCGAACTCTACTGTCTTCACGTTCCAAATCCTTGCATCGCAAGAACCTTGCAAATCGGCCACATGTGACGATGTCTGCGTGGCTCAGCGGATTTCAGCGGGGCCAGTCAGTGGGATCGAATGCAATGTCATAATAGGGCCAATGAGCGACGGATTCAGATTGTGTACCTCAGCTTCTCATGCAAGCGACCTGTCCTAGCACTTGCGGACAGACATCTCGTTCTTGAGTTTCCGTCAGGAGCGTTTTCCGGCCTGCACGTGGTGTAGCAGCTCGGGTTTTTGCGCCTCCACGCCGGAGCCGATCACTGCTTACCTGTTGGGGAACCCATCGAGCATGCAGCCAGCCCGTGAATTTGGAGCTGTTGTGCTCTCCGGGTCTTTGTGGGTTCGTTCTTGAACGGGTTGAAGAGATGTTGTCGCGACGACGAGGTGACTCAGTCGCTCTAGAAAACAAGGGTGAGCGCGATCCAAAAATGAGCGTTTTCCCAGGTCGACCGTGTTGTTTCAGTTCTGCTGAGCTTCCGCACTTCCAGATGTCCCACATCCACTGAAGAGGGACGACTCCTCAAACGATACCAGCTACTAGTTGCAGGGATCTTTCCATGAGGGAACGCTCCTGTTGCTCAATGTAAAGTATATTATATACTCTAAAATGATAATGTATCTTGTTCATTGTATACAACATGGGGAACTTGGAACTTCTCTGTTTTACTCAGGTTAGTGCGTTATTACGCACTGCTGTCGTACTCGACTGCCGAGTTCGAAGCCAGCTTTCCTGATGGCTTTCGAGCGCGAGAGCGGCTTGGCCTTGTTACTTACTTGTTACTATGATTACGATGATGATGAGGATGATGATGATGGTTACTACTATCATCAGGATCATCATCATCATCAGAGTTACTGTCCTTCTTGCTGTCATCATGAGTCATCATTTATTTGCCAGCATCGTGGTTGCTTGCGTCCTTTCATGTCAGATACTACCCTCAAGTGTAGCGTATTCTCCTCTTGTAACTCTGACTGGTGAATTCAGATTGCAATCCGACTTAGTTGCAAGGAGGCCAGGAATACCTGCCGATTCTGCAATAACTCCAGCCTTCAGAACACCACAAGTACAGGCTTGGGTCCGGGCGTGCCTGTGGGAGCCAACAAGCAGCCTTAGCCGGCCGAGGAAACATTCGAGAGTTTATCAGCTGCTGCATCTGAGCAAGCGTAGCTGGACAGCTCAATAGTAATGGCAACTCGATACTAATGAGTGGCTCTGCCAAGCATAAGCCTCATCAGTTCATACCCGGAGTTACAAATCGCCACGTGCACTCATCATAGTGTCAAGACAGTGCATTTTCAGGCACTTCCTTTTCCTCAATGACACCAGCTGTGGCCTCTGGCTTAATGGCCGGATGTCCTGTTTTCTGGACCGTCCGAGTGACCTGCCGAACTGGTCCCCCTGCGGCCTGGCAGCAGTATTGTGCAGTTGTACTGTGGGGTCCTTGGACAAGAGACTAGGGTGTTGGGTATATTGTACTCTGTGGTTATAATCAGGAAGCCCAAAATGGTACTGTTTTTAAATTTGGGCCCCTATACCAGAAATCGATGCTTGATGAGGAAGGCGTTTGAGACTGACTACTGCAGTGTTGCGATCAAGCAACCCAAACGTGTTAAGGAGACTTCAGCTTGATCCCACGGAACCCGCTTGCACAGCAGTACAACATTATATGGAGGATCTCGACTCTGCTTGTTGGACTTGCATGCATCATGGTTGCCAGAATGCTCTTGGTACTGGTAGGAATGTAACGACTGGTTGCGGCGAGCGCGATCATCCTCGTGTTGGCTGTGTCGTCGTAGTCATAGTCCTTGTGTGATTCTCCTCTGAGTAGCCCGGGAGTAGCCAGCTTGAAGATCCCCCTCTCATGCTACATACACGTTCCTGGCTTCTTGCATGATTCTTCATGATGTGCTGTTATGTTGTTGTTGATGACGATGGCGATGATTATGTGTCATAGCCGACGTTAGTTCGTATATGGACAGTGCTATTCTGTTGTTTAACCATCATCCTGAGTCTGTCAGCATTGCATCGGAGATGCCCACAGCAGATGTGTCCTAAGGCTACAACCTTTCCATCTCCGAGTGCTTGGAGGCCGACGTTATGGTGACTGAACGTGGGGGCCCAGACAGGAAACCCTGAGCGGGCCCTGGGCTTGACGGAAAATACTCAGAGATGTGACAGGGTCTGCTCCGTGCAGAACGCAAAGAACGTGACCAGCTTTTTGCATTCAAAGCGGAAAAGCATGGCAAAGCCATGTGCAGGTGCAACACGAGAACGGTGGCTGTGGTTATTGCCTCGGCCCGGATGGCGGATGCCTCCCAGGAACGAGAAGTGGCAAGGCCTCGGGGTTCGATGTGGGGAAATGGCCATGTTACCATGTCTTGTACGGCTTTGGCTAGGCGGCTACTCGTGCTGTCAGGGTTCTGGTTGACGTTGAGAGCTCACCGAAACCGATGATTTTGAAAGTTCTCATGGCATGTTAGTCCTGAACAAACAGTGTCTTCATGATTGCAGCCCCGGTATGTGCGGATTGCTTCAAACACTGTCTCACTATTGGGGTTGGCATACTGGCGAAGCGAGACGGAAGAGTTCTTCTCTGCCCCCCCCCCCCCAAGCAACACACTCTTGGGCTTGCAAGTCAAAGCCACCCTGCCAGAGAATCCTGGAGGGCCCGAGGACTCGAGCCGAGGTCTCCTAGCAAGCAGGGGTACTTAACCTGGAGCCTTGAGGCTCCTGATCCTGAAGCCCGACCGCCCTGAACCAGGGGCCCAGAGAGGCTTCCGTTCTTCAATCTTGCTGTTGCAACTGAATGCACGGGAAGAGCTTGACTTCATCAAACGAAACAGGACCCTAAAACCTGAATCCATGAGCAGTTGGAAAACGGGCACGCAAACAAACAGAAACCATAAGACGCACAAGAAAACCTCGAGCTAGCAGCTAGCATCAGCAGGCTCTCTTTCACCAGCGTGGGGAGAGCCCAACATGCGCGGCGCCGGACAGTAAGGAGCCCCACAGTTTTGGCTTTGGGGTTTAGTGTATGCAGGGCTCCGAATATGTAGTAACAAGAGAGCCCCCCTATAATAGTTAGTATAGTCCCTATATGACTATATCTACTACTCTGTACTACCTCGAAGCCCTAGTCTAGTCACTAAGGGGCCTATATTCGGAACGCAGGGTAGTACGGACGGTGTCGGGTGGGTGCTTGGCTGTTGGCTGTTCAAGGGAGTCCATGCTCCGGAGCCTGCCTTTAATATAGGGGGCCTTAAGAATTACCTATACTATTTTGTTTGGGGGGGGGGTTCCTTACTATATGTATAGTATAATGGGCTCCCAAACCCTATTTCTAATTATTAAGGCCCCTATATTACGCTTCTTTGCGGCTTTGAGGATGATGCATTTCCAGACAGGCACAGCGCTCTCGGGGCCAGTTGCTAGCATGGCCAGGGCCCAAAGGGGTTGATAGTAGTTGGCAATGTGGTTGACGTCTTAACAGTTTAAAATATCTTTTGCATGGCTGGCCCTGAATGAAAAATCGGTGTTCCACAATTTCAGCAACTACCAACCTACACATGCCATCGCTGCAAGACACCTACGATCTCGCCTTTATTTCCAAGTTTATACCGTCACCTTGCCTGGTTGTCTTTTATGTTTGTGCATATATATATATATATATGCACAATATACACATATGTTTTGTTCTTCCTTTCCAGTTCTAGTGTCATAGAGATTGACAGGTACAAGAGAGCAACGTGGATCATGATTCATGCAGGCATGGTGCAAGTTGTAGATGGCAACATGAAGGACCTGGACTGTGTCTCTTCAGGAGCCATTTCGTGAGGAGCCAGACGGCGCGAACGCGGTGCCCCGCCAGAAAGTCCGCATTTTTGGCTCTGGGGCAAAGTAAGACCAAGAGAGGCTGGTACATCAGGATACACAAACGCATGCAGACCTGCATGCACACATAGATAATTGCCTTGAATATGCCTGTCATCCATATGCAGAATTGGCCGGGTAGATCTAGAGAGACCCACATGTAATGCTCTGTCGCTAGATTCTTTCCAGAAGAGTGTGCTTTCGCGTGTGCGCACATGTCATGTATACAGGTGTAGTGAACAGGGAGGCAAGATTCACGCGTAGATTCATCCACATGAAGCTGAATCCCTGAGCCCTGCACTACCCCCAGGCAATCCACTGAAAGGATCCTAAAGTCCTAAAGCCTCCATCCTGCTGTGTATTTCAGGAAGGAGTCTGGCTGTTCACCGGCGGCAAGCCAGCGCAGGCCGCTGAACTGGGACTGTGCTCAGGGTCTCAGACCAAAGGTAACCATTCATAATGGTACAGTCTAATATAATATATTATACAGTATTATATAATATACAGTATAATATAATATATTATACTGTATTTTATAATGGGTTCTTTACAGGAAATCCGCTACTCGACTTACAAGTCATCTGTTCTTGCGAGACACGTGGGCTGTTGTGCTAAGCTGTTCGCGACTGGACGTGTGGTTCGGCGGGCTGTGCAGCTTCACTGGAAGAACAGCAGTGGTCAGAGGCAACACTCCTTTCAGAGGTTGGCCAGGGTCCGTCATACATGTCCCGGGAGGATCTCATCAACTCGCTTGCAAGCCGTGAGAGAATCCAAGAGTGCTGGTAATTGCAGCCGCCCGAACTCAAACAGGAGCTCCACATCGAGGACTAAGTTGGTAAGCCCAGGAGGTGCCGAAGACAGTTCTGACAACAGCGATAGCAATGATAATAACCGGTTAGAGTCACAGCTGGCAATAAAATAATACTACTACGACGACCACTGCTACTGCCACTGCTATTGCGGCTGCTACTGTTGCTACTATTCCGCCACCCGCAACGGCAATGATGGATATGTGAGTAGCAGCAAGAGCCACAGCCATACTAGCATCAGGAAAGACGAAACACGAGTCGCTCCATCTGCTTTGCAAATTTCTCCGGAAAGGCCCCGCTCTTCCAGAGTTGCTTCGAAGGCCAGGCCAGGCCCCCTGGCTGAATACGTACGTAGGTACATGCAATCAATGATCATAAGATTAGCTGCAATAATGTGTGGAGATGTACTGACATCTTCGTTTACATTTACATACATATATGTATATATGCATGTCTAAAGTTAATTACTGTAGTTGTTTATTATGTTTGTGCTTTTGGGGTTCCCTTTCAATCTACTATGAGAAAACTTCTGAGCCGCCTCCTCACGAAACGTCCAACAGGCTGAAGACTTGCTTGTAAGGTCTAGGTTACTCAGTCTTAGGCCACGGAGACTCTGAGTGCTGGAAGCTTGTCTGTCCCTCCCTGCCAGTCCCGGCGGCTCAGGTATGTCTCCAGAGACGGGATGCTTGTGATGGGCTCCTCGCTGATTCAATAGGCAGGTTGCAGGAGCTTGCTGCCGTCAGTCATGGCTTTGTAGCATCAGTCAGTAGCATGTTTTCTTTGAACTTTGAACGTTTTTTTCGCTTTTCTTGCTGAGCTCAATCTTTAAGGCAATGCCTCCTACGGCGTGAGCTACGGCGAAGATCTCCGCTGCTCCTGGGAGATCTGGCCTTCGGGCCAGGAGGCGGAGGGGACGTCACGTGGCACGGAGCAGAGGTGCTTTCCCACATTTCTGGAGGGTGTTTCCTGTGTCTGCACTGCATCTTCTTGCTTTTTACCGGGGTTTCGTTTTGCAACCGCTCTGAAAAACTAGCAGGACCTTGGTGGGAACAGAGCCTTGCCAGGGGCTTCTGACCCGAGGTTGTTGTTGAAGATCAACGTCACGTCGCTGCGGTACGATGGGGACTACCTGGAGCTTATCCGCCTCTTGGTATGTTGAAGTATCATGTTTGCTCATCGCTGGAAAGATGTAGAAACCACTCCGATTCATGGTTAAGTCAGAGGACTGGAGTTCTGGCTCCTCAACCCCGAACCCGAACAGCCCCAAAGCCCCAGCCCCTCAACTCTCAAACCCTCGCACGCGGATCCGGTTCAGGGTCTACGGAACCCTAAACCCCAAACTTTCCCAAACCCTAAACAAAAAAGGCCCTAAACTCTAGACAAAATCGAAACCCCGAAAAGCGAGGCTTGGACTTCAACGGCAGCGCCGTCTCTGGGTCGTCGATGCTCGCGAGGGGAAGTGCCTTCCTCTCCTCGGAGGTAGACGGACCCGTGCCTCGGAATATGTGTAATATAGGCTAATATAGGGGCTTAAATAATGAGAATAGGGTTCCTTTTAAGGGTGCTTATAAAGGGTCATATAAGGGTTACTATAAGGGTACTATGATATAGGGGCCTTAATAATTACCAAAACTATTTTGCGGGGTTCCTTACTATACTTATATATAATAATAATGATTTGGGCCCCTATATTCTGGACGTATGTATGCATGGATAGATGTACGTAAGTATGTAGATATGTAACCGTATACATATTATACAATGAACATGTAATATGTGCATAGATAGTGCTTTTGATGTATATGTTGCTGTTGTCCTGTTTCAGGCTTTGCTGGGTTTTCGTCGGGGGCAGAAACGGGGAGTGGATCGTACGCTCGTCCTTGCTCACCAGCATAGTTTCTGTTGCGTACCTGATGTTTACAACATAAGACCCTCCAGAATCCGATCCTCTGATGGCAGGGACTCCTGTCTGATTTTGGTTGAGGTGGGGGTGGCAGCGGAATTGGTGGGATTGAATGCCGAAATCTGGGGTTGTCATAATCGTATTCCGTAGTAGCTGTAGAACGTTCGGGTCGTTTTGTGCGGTTTTCTGCTGAGGTGCGAGTCGAATTCCGCTCATTTAGAGATGACAGAAGCAGGCCGGTACGACGTGACTGCAGGGTAATATGAGACCTCAGAGGGTTCACAGGGCTGTGATTTGTGTGTCTGTTGTATGAGATCGTGCGATGCATGCATACATGACATCATGTATGTCGTCACAAACTCGTAACTATACCGGGTTCTGACCGTTTCCTCCGCGTTCGCGTGCAGAGTTCTGAAAGTGTCATGCCACATACACCTATGCTATTGTCTAATCAGTCTAATCTCGTATAGTCTCATGTGGCTGGCTATTTGAGGAGCATCTACTGAAGGGCTTTATGCGGAGGTATTTGCTTATGTATCATTCTCTACTCGCATTGCAAACCAGTTTTGCATGTTCTGCTATCCGCAGATCAGCTCATGGCTACTAGAACTTGCTTGTTACCTGTTTCTACACGTGCTATGCATTGCATGCGGTGGAAAATCTGTGAACTGTATTTTGTTATGGTTTCGAATAGAAAAGTGCTACTATAGGGGCTTAAACAATTAATTACCAATACTATTGTCGGGGGTTCCTTCTTATAATTGTCGTAGAATGGGCCCCAAAACCCTATTCTACGGTAATTATTAAGGCCCCTATATTATAGTACCCTTATAGATCCTTTATAGGAATCCTAATAGACCCCTTTAAAGGAACCCTTTTCTAATTATTAAGGCCCCTATATTACTGTTGCCACTGTCTCGCCTGCATCTCGAGGAATTGCCTTCTGAATGTCATGCCGTCTACTCGAAGCTAGACGGCCTTGAGATTCGATCGCGAAAGACTGCTAGTCCTGCATACTATAATATGTTACATTATCTTAGATTACATTATAGAATATTGTTTTTTATTGTATATTATTTTATCACACAAATCACCAACCTGTACTCGTACGACCCTGACTCTGCCATTCCGATCGCCAGGGCGCGCCTGCTAGATCTTGGAATTTGGTCCGTGGAGTGGAGCTACAAGGCTGGGGCTGGCATGTGCAGGGGCATGTCATCACAGTAGAGTGGCTTCATGATGGTTCTGCTAGCTGTGATGATCATTGCGATCCATGCTGTTACTGCTTGCTAGTGGCTATTCTGACATTCTCGATCAACGATGCTGCCTCATTCCTCCATGACGCTCTTTGACCTTGGTGGTCGATTGTTGCAACTCTTTGCCGACGATGCTTCCTGCCAAGAGTTATTGCTCTCATCGCAGCTGCAGGCACCCGTTCCCGTTGTCACCACCACGCCCTTTCAGTACGCAGCCGAGCGAGGGCCGATCAACCCTCCGAACCGGTGGCAAACGGCACAACAGATCGCGTCACTTGGACCACAGTGGATTTCTGCAGCAGCTTTTTTCTTTAGTAGTAGTCAGTATACGAATGATTCTTACTGCTCTTATCATCCGTCGTTTCCGAACAGCACGGTACACACAATGGCGTTGCACGCGGCAAGTGTAAAGAGAGCGGGTTAGACTTGGGAAGGCATTTCGGCCGTGTACTTGGGGGGAAAGCATTTGCCGGGGTCTCTTGGTGCTGCTGGTGGTTTCCTGCTCGTCTTTGGGTGGTCTGCAGGTGTCTCTTGTTGGTTTCTTGGTGGTCTCCTAGTAGTTTCCTCGTGGTCTTCTGATTGTCGTGTTCCTCCGGGTCGTAGTGGTCGTAGTAGTCATAGTCGTTGTGGCGCTCCCCCACTGTTTGGGGATCAGTTATGCTGGCATAGTCGCTGCGATTATGATTATTATGGTACTCACCATTGAAGTTAATATTTTTGAGGAGTAATGGTCGAGGGCCACTGCATCGATGTAGTCACTCGTTCTTGCCTGCCTGTTGTCAGGGCTTAGGATTCAAGGTTTAGGATGGATTTTGTCCGTCGCACTACTGTTGCTGCCCATGTTTGCTGTTGCACATGTCCGTACGAAAGGAACGGCCATATTTCATCGTGCAGACATGTCGGTTGCTGGTTTGCTTCGGTTCTGCTCGGATCGAGTGTTCACGCCGTGCTAATGCTCTTGCGTTTGTTGATCTAGAGAGGGCTGACATGTAAAGCAAACTTCGCACTGCTTGGCATCAAGAGTTTTGTTGCAATGGACATCAGTGTTCACTACTATGTATTGCTACTCTCATTTCCATCATCATCATCATCATGCCTACTACTGTTATTCTTACCACGGTCCAAGGATCGTCGCAATGTTCTTTTCCATGTCCTTGCCGTTTATCTACGGGAGCTGCTGGCTATGGAAACGTTGGCGCCGTGGCCCTTCGCAGCCCCCTTCCGCACAGGCTGGGTTCTGCATTTGTTGTATGGCTACATATGTACATACATACATACATATGTATATATATATATGTAAAGGGTTCCTTACGTTCTCGATTCGCAACGAGAAGCGGAAAGGAGAGAGTCGGGATGCTCACGAAGCTGAAGCCTGAAATGCACGAACAGATGGATATGCATATATATATATAAGTATAAATATATATATATATATACATGTATACATATATATATGTATATGTATATATGCATATATGTATATGTATATGTATATATACATATATATATATATATATATATGTGTACTTGTTTGTTTATAGAGGGACAGAGATACAGAGATGTGTGCAATTATGCCTACTCAGACATCCAGAAGATACGCAAAAGCTACATTCAGATTGTGATCAGTTCGGTTCTACTTGTTCTATATATATATATATGTAAACATATCATCCAGTGTATATCAAGGTAGGTAGTTAGACAGATAGATAGTTCTATCCTCTGGTAGGCAGATAAATATATAAACAGCTAGCTGGTTAGGTAGCTGACTAGGTAGATAGACAGATAAATCGATGGAAAGATAGACTGATGGCTATACAAAAGACAGACGCAATATTCTGGTATACTACATCCCCTTGGGCTCTAAGCGCTCCTTTCGCTGCAAAAGAGACTTGCTGTGTCTCGACCCTGCTCTAACAAGCACTCCCGGACGAGAAGGGGCCAGGTTTAGGGCAGAGCAGAACTAGACAGAGCGGCCAAGGTTGTCAAACCCTAACCCCAGACATCCCTAAACCCTATCCTTCCAGATTCCAGAACCTATTTTCGGGAGGTCCCTGCTGGTCTGGACTTGAAGGGACTGGAAGACCTTCACCCAAGTTGCAAGCCGCAGGCGCAGATGTTTGCGGTTCAGGGTCCGCCTTAAAGGAACCCTGGGAGTTGAAGTCCTTTACTGTTTTCTGTAACTCCCATGTGTCATATGGACGGGAGGCCGCTCATGTTGTGGACCTCAGGCCCAAATCCATCCTAAACCCCAAAACACCCAAGAATAGCTGGGTGGAGACAAGGTGCTGGGTGCATCGGTGGCTTCTCAGCTCGCTTGCAGCGCTCCTTGGCAGTACAGGTGGACATGGCTATCAACTGTTGCCGGATCTTGGCTACCCATCCCCATATGGGAGTTTCCGAAAATAGGGGGCCCTAATATAGTACCCTAAATTTGCCCTAAATAGTAGGATCCTCAATACAGGGACCCCAAAATAAGGTACCCCTAATTTTCGGAAACTCCCATATCTTGTACCCACTGTTCGCATGCATGCACGTGAAAGCCGTTTCAGGTTTGCCTGAGCAACTTTCAGCCCGGCGACGTCTGCAGGAAGTTGCCGTGCGACCACTACTTCCACCAGGCTGGCTGCAACAGCGAAGGCCGTTTTGAAGCCTAAAGCTTCATGCTTCCCAATCGTAAAGGCCTATGTAGAACATGTATAGCAGATGCCCATCCGGCTTGTAAAGACTTCGTACCATAAGACTGCTGATGGACAATTTCCGGCATCACCCCTGAAGCGGAATATGCCACACTTCGCAAGTTTTCAAGCTCCATAAGCTAATGCAGCACTTCGTCCATCTGCCGTATGTGTCCAATCCCAGAAGCTGCTAGGAGTTTCCGAAAATTTGGGACCCGAATATAGGACCTAAATAGCGGGATCCTTATTAATATAAGGACCCCCAAATCAGGTACCCCTATAATTTTCGGAAACTTGCTAGGAGTGCATCGACGCATGGCTGAAGAAGGCCAGGAATTGCCCGACCTGCCGGGGCGACCTTCTGGGCATGCAGGACCCGAAATAAGTAATATAGGGGCCTGAATAATTACCAATACTATTTTGGTGGCTCCTTATTATAATTACAGTATAATTAAAGGGCCGCAAAACCCTATTCGAATTATTCGAATATTAGAGCACTGGTAGAAGAAAACAATCAATGGAAGAATGACAAGAAACAGCGAAGACGAAAGACTGAATGAGAATGATGGACATCACAATAAGACTCATAAGTATCCAAAATGAGAATCTAGTACCACTCAAAGAACAAGCATGACAAGCGAGAACCTTATGCCGTCAATGTACCTGATACCCTGTTTGCCACTTGGAAGATTGCAGCACAGGAGATCAAAATGAGTGGCCATGATCCGGAAGCTGCCCTGCCCGAAGATGGCACGGTCCAGAGTACGGCGGCCGTCGAAGAAGCTGAAGTGCCTGTCCAGAGGACCCCCCAAAGGCCCCCCCTATGGGGATCGGGGAGCTCTGGTCCGAAATGGATAGGATACCCAACTAGGATGCTGCCGATTTCGAGGAATGACGGATATGTTTTGACAGTGCTTTCAGCCTTTTCTTCCTCGAGTAAGGACCAACTTAGCCAGGGAGATGTGCGCCGCGTTGCTCCTTCGATCTGCGCGAATCCTGTTTTGTGCGATCGTCAGGACGGGCGATGATCATGGCACAGAGCAGATCTCAGATGGCCCTGAAAGAATGATGGCCATATGAGGACCTTCGAAGTTGCTGACTAACTTATCGTTTCGAAGACTCTGCAACAGCGGATTGCTGTTCGGGTCTTCATGGGTTGGGTAGGTTGGGCTTTCTGCTTAGTCTGTTCACCGACCCTGTTGGAGACCCAAGTGTTGCAAGTTATGGTATCCACTCGGGAACCAAAAAAGCTCACCCAGACATAAACTTTTCGCTGGAGGGACTATGTGATATCCAAACGGTCGTTGGTGTTGAGGTGCTTTCCGGGTCCTTAATCTTCCACAGTCCTCCTGCCAGAGGTTGAGTCTCCTAATTCGAGCCCGGCACGCTCCCATTTTGCGCGTGTTCCGCGCTTGCATGTGGTAGCTAGGGTTGTAGCACTTCAGGACTGTCTGAGGCCAGGACATGTTCCTGACATCGGTTTGGTCGCGCTGCCCAGCATCGCACATCCTTTTCCTCCGGCCAACCGTCGAGATTTTCGCCGGCACTTTTCCACACTTCGTTTGGAAGTTTTGGTCGAAATCTGGTGGATGCCGACATAGCCTCCAGCTTCACCACGACCTCGACCACTTACACTGACGAGACTTTCATGTTCCTAGGCCCTGTAACCGCCTTCGTGTCCTGCCGCTGACAGGGTCAGGGCCTACAAAGCCGAAGCAGACGTGTTTTCCACCGGGACCGGGCGAAATCCTCGGAAGCATCCTGCGAGCTCTCTGGAGCCCAGAAAGCCTGGGAAAAGTTGCCACTGGTGAGAATAGGAGTTGCCTTAGGCCTTCATCAACTCAGTTGGAATCACTCCCCTTTCATGAATCTAAGCACCTAAGCCTAAGCCATGCCTTCACGAAACTACTGAAGCTGAGCTGCAGCTGTTTCGGGATCATTTCCGTGCTGGCCATGGGAGACCAGAGCGCAGAGTACCGCTTGGTCATCGAGGACAGCCCTTGCTGCGCCACACCTTGCGATCTTGTCTTATCATGTGGGTGGTTGTCAAAATTATGGTCCCTTTTTGGGGTCCCTATTTTAATATGGCATCTATTATTTAGGGTACCCAAAAAGGGACCTTAATGTTGACAACGACCCATGTCTTGAAAGCTGTACCGGACCGGATTCTTGGCCGGGCCTCAGAAGCCCAATGAGAATCTTGAGCTCAAACCTTGGGAGTTTGAATGAGCGCTTCGACAGTTACCAGTATCCGCTTTTCCTGCTCCCGAGAGGATCCGATATGTAGCGCCTGGACGGTGCCGCAAGAGAAGCCGGAGGTGCTCGAAGGACTCCCCCTGGAAACGTGGAGCCTTGAAGAAAGTATGATGAAGATGAAGATGATGACAGGGTTCCTTATTCTGATTATGGTATAGTGGGCCCTAAAACCTAATTATTCAGGCCCCCTATAGTAATTATTCAGATTTGGCTCGAGCTACTCGCATCTTAGCAAGTTGGGAGGCCCTTTTGGGGGATCCTTTCTCGCCCCTCAGACGGTGAAGCACGGAGTCTTAAGGGTTTGGGTTTGGGGTTTAGGGTATTTAGGGTTTAAGGTTTACGGTTTAGGGTTAGGGCACGGAGTCTTAAGCCAAGGACTGCTTGGGTCGCGGAGGTGACACGACTCTTGCAGACCTTCCGGAAGACGCAGCTCACGAAGCTCGTTGGAGGCTTGTCTTGGGCTTTTGTTATCCCAGCATCCTAGCAGTCTTTTTGTCTTGGCTCTTCCGGATTTCTCCTTGCTGTGTGCGAAACAAACTGCAATACATTCCTGTCACCCGCACCCTAGTGGCCCTAGTGAATCCTGCCTGAAGCTCGCCTCAGCCTGGGTAAATTCTTCCAGATGTTGATGGAACTCCGCCTGAGTCCTACATCGGAGCCGCATGATTCCATGTTGGTACGAAAAGGAGATTCTGTGACCGACTTTTGCCAAGCAGCCTGCCTGCATGGGAGGCATCTTCCTAATTGTGTGGAGCGGAATTTGCTTCCTCGTCTTTGTGCTGGCCTTCATGACGCTCACAGCCGCTTGGCGAAGATGCGGCTTGGAGAGCTTTCACCGCCTTTGCACAACTCAAACACCAGCAACCCGAAGCACAAAAAGGCATGATTAGGGAACGGCTATTCGGAGGGTGAGAACAGCCGTGTGTGTTTAGGGCGATGCAGCCGGTAGCTTTACGAGGGCCTCTGGGGCCTGCTGCATTCACTTGTTTTACTACAGCACTCCAACGAGCGGTCTTAGTGTCTGGAGTCGTAGTTCATGGTGTTTTGAAAAACCTGCTCTTAAAAAAGCACCTATGAGCATTTCTCGATTCGAGCTGGGTGTGCTTCTTCAGCAAGATCACCGGCGTACTCAGCCATCAAGATGTTTGGACGCAACGCACAAGCCTCTGCCACAGAAAGCCGAACGCAGCAGTTGAAGTTCCCCCAGCCAGTGTTCTCCAATGTGCAGGAAGATGCAACATGGGTGAGCATCATTGCCTTGATGGCTGGGGTGCTCATGTGCGCCATCGCGCCGATCGTGTTTCTGATGATGGTTTGCTGCGAAACCTCGGCGAGAGGCAAGATCGACCAGCTGTGCCACTTGGAATGCATGTCAAGATTTGGGAGTTTCCGGAAATTCGGGGTACCATATTTTGGGGTCCTTACAATAAGGATCTTACTACTTAGGGTACTATTCTAGGGTCCCCTATTTTCGGAACCCCCATATGTCAAGTCAGTCAGCCATCTCGAGCGGGGCAGCGTAGCCCAGCAACACGTCAATGCCTTGGGAGTGCCTGCCTGGTCTACCAATAGTAATCATGATAGCAATACCTTATTTTGGGCTCCTGATACTAGGGATCTTACTATTTAGGGCATTAGATAAGGTAACTACAATATCAATAATAATAACCATATAACCATGGTAATAATAACATTAATAACTATAATGATAATTTTTAATAACAATACTATGATTCTGTCTCTTCTGTAAACAGTGCAATCCATCAACGATTTCGGCTCATGGAGCCCTGGAGCAGATAAGCATTAGAGGAAGCATAGCGAGAATCATTCATAGTAGTAAGAATGGCAATATTACGTAGGCATGATGAGAATAATCATAATCAAATCAAAATCATAATAATAACGACAAGAATAGCAATCATTACTATTCTTAATATTAATCATTCTAATAACTAATAAAAATAACCACAATAAGGATAATGATGAGTTCCTTTCAGGCTCTGATCTGGCCAAAGAGCGCTCGGGGCTGTCCATCAGGCGCGCGCATGTCGATCAAGGATTGAGTTTGAAGAGTTGTTGGAACATATCCTAATATAGTATAATTCAGTATCGTATAATCGAATATATTGTAACAGAATATATATAGAGAGAGAGAGAGTCACAACTCCAAACCTGAAGCCTGGAACTCTCTGCTTTTAGGGGGTTGGTCTGCGTTCAGGCGTTTTTTGAAGGCGTTGTGCTCTTGCGACCCGCTACAACTCCAGCCGCAAACACCTCTGCTGCTGCAGCAGTTGTTTCCGGATATAACTGTGATTTCGACCGTAGAGTCAGGCCTGCCTTCATCTTCAGTGGTTTTACCCACCTAACCTACAAGAAAAGGTCCCTCTGACGCAGCCTGTGTTTTTGGGGGCCCCCTGGACGCCAAGGCTTGCTTCCCCACGGACTCCTAAAACCTAAATTGCAACAGCTGCCTGACAAGACTCGTCTTGCGGCCAGGGTGGACGAAAGAGCTTGGAATCCGGCAGCACAGCAGCACATGGAGAAGCTACAGTTGCTACCTGCTGTATGTTCTTGACCGTGAGACTCGTAATCTGCATAGAGGAGCCGGTCAGATAGCCTGCTTCTCTTCGTGATGATGTTCAACTGTTCACGGCTGCACCAGGGCCGGAAGGATATTGGCATCAAGAAGAGCATCATCTTTTCGCAGAGGCTCGGCCATGATCATGTTTGTGGGCTTGGTATATATGTAGTATATACACATGGACACATATGTATATATATATATACGTATAAGTAGGCAGATAGATAGATAGATAGTTTGGCCCTTCCCTGCCGTGGCACCTCCAGGTCCAGCCAGGTTGGTAGTGACCAGGCGGAGGCCGACGCGCAGGCAGAGCCGGAGTCTGCTTTTTGAAGTCAAAGCTTCAGCTTCAAATGCCTCTCTCCCCAAAGGGGAGCTGGGGTGGGGGAATCCGGATGCAACGTGCATGGCGTGACTGTGCAACAGAAGCCGGCAGAGGCAGATAGCTGCTGCAGCAGCTTGGATCCCTCTGCGGCCATACATATGTAAGTATGTGTGTACATATATATATGCAAAAAAGTATATATGTATACACGTATATATATATATATACACATGATGTTGTGATGCTGGCTTCTGTAGCTAATGGCACCTGAACTCGTACCGGGTTAGCTGCTAGAACAAGCACAGCTGGGAAGAAAGGGTTCCCAGGAGCTTCCAAAGCTTGAGCTCAAAGATTGGCCCGGTTTCGGCAGGCAGTGCAGGTTTCAGTCGGTGCCTGTTGTATTGCGTGCCGCGCGAGTGCGATGCAAAAGACTCACGGATGCGCGGATGTTCGGCTGCAGAGTGCGAGACCGACGTTGTCGTCGCTGTTGTGGAGGTTGGAAGCGTTGTCCTGTGTTGTGGTTGCTGCTGCTGCTGCTACTGCTCGTGGTGGTGGTGCTGGTCCTGATGATGTCCGCGGCATCCGTGGTCCTGGTGGAGGTTCCGGGGATAGAACTGTGAAATCTTCGTGCAAGTGCGGTTACTACGAGACCAGCAAGTCTCGGCAGCCACGGTGAGACAGTTCCGAGGCAGCTCCATCCGGATCACGCCGGCGCCACAGCCAACGGATATCATCTGGGAGAATCAGGAGAGCACGATGTCAATAGTCTGTGACACGAGCCAAGACGGGCTTATGGAAACTCTCGCAAGCACTCGGTAGTGAAACACAGCCGTTCCAGCTCGAGGCCAGTGCTAACTCAGGGTCGGGAAGTCCATGGTGGTCTAGTGTCTGCACAGATTCACATTCAGTTTTGTTTGTGGCAGCACGGAGGAGGAAAGTTCGTGCAACATTCCAACATGTTTTTGTGATTCAAGCGCGTCAGCGTCAAATCTGAGAGCCATCAGTTTTCATCATCACGGCAAGGCCACAGGAAGCACGAAGGTGATGCGGCCAGACCCCTCCTTGCCAAGTCAAGCGTTATCCAGTAAAGCATCGTGTTTGCTGGTGTCTCATGCTCGCGCGTTCAAGGTGTGTCTTGTTACTATTGGGTTGCTCGCAGTCTCCTGTCTTCCTTTCGCGAGGCGTATGTCAACGTTTCGTTCTTGCTCTGCCATCGGCATTACCTGAAGCTTTGCTGTGGTAGAATCGGCTTAGGACCTCGAGAGCAGATTCAAACTCCTGTGATCATACGTTTTGTTTGGTGGTCGTTTCCCAGGCCTAGCCGCGAGCATTGCCCAATGCTTGCATGACATATGTTGTTTTACTGTAGTCGTTCACCTCCCAATGCCTCGGTGTTGTGGACGCAAAGCGTTTGTCTGGTTTTCAGCCTCGGGCCTGGCCCACTTATTGGATTCGTTCAGGACATTGCCTGGTACAGCCGCCTTTGGCGTCAAGCGCTTGTGCCGCTTGTCTGAAGCGCTCAGCTCGTGCCCAATGCCTTCGCTGAAACTGCTTCGGGCGATTGTACATCATTATATATGTACAAATAAATATATATATATATATATATACATAGCATTCAAAGCATATTATATTACAGTATGCATATTACATCTCTGGAGGATGAACCTGTCGAGTCGCTCCCAGCAGTTGATCGCTGAGGCTGCTCCTCTTCGTCATCATCCTCTCCATTTCGTTCGCATCCCAGCGCTTGCCGTGGCCGTGACCAAGTCTTGCATGCTGCCGCCGACCGTTTCAGCACACAAACGATAAGTATCGAATCCTAACTGCCCCTGCAATTATTATGTTTAGCTTAGCTGCTTCCTTGGGCTTCGACAGTGGGCGATTGACGAGTGAGTATCAGAAGGAGACAGAAGCGTCGATGCAACGAATGCCGAGGAGAGCTACGCCCTTTGCTGGTCATGCAAATCGAAAGTAGCGTCACTCACCATTAATGTTGATGTTACTAGTCGCAGAGGTGGCGCAAGGAGTATGAAAGCGAGCACAGCCATTGTGCAAGGGCATTTTGCTGGCCTCGTCATGAATGTCGAAACCGCTTCGAGCTCTGAGTCTGAGGTTGTGTCTGATCTACGTGACCACTGTGGCGGGTAAAGCTACGGCGAAGTCACAGCCGGCCACCCAAAGGATAGTCGTTTGGTTTGGGAGTAGATTTCGATGTGCTGCAGGGCTCAAGCTTCAGGCTTAAGGTCAAGGGTGCGGAAGTGCAAGCCAAGTCGTAGCACTCGTGCCACGGATCTCGAACGTGAGGTGTTCAGCTGACAGAACGCTTCTCCAGAAGTCGCCCATTGATTGCTCGTTTGTTTCGCCGTGCATCTACGACTGCCAAGCCTGCACTCAGGGTCAGCTACCTCGGTGTGCCGGAGTGCGATCCTGCTGGCGATCAAGTTGACCTTCAAGGGCCCAGGGCCCAGAAGCTATCTCTGGAAGGGCCTCGATTTGTGGATTGGGCGTTCTTCTGGATTGCGGGTTCCGGTCTGGCGGCGGCTGTCTACCCTTTGTCATCTTGAGGCCACTGATCTTCCCCGAAGGCTAATCCAGATCTTGCCAAGGAATGAGCAGTACAAGTGCTTGATTACAGCTGCCGCGAATTGGACGAAGCAGTATGCGACCGAGGAAGGCGGGCTTCATGGTAGCATGTTTGCTTCGTGTTCTTGTCATTACCAATGTTTCACCAGCATCACCATCATCACGGTGATGCTGAATGCTGATGCTTATGCTTGATACCGGTGGTGTGAATGCGGGTGATGCCGAGGACGATGGTGACCACGACGATGATGATGTTGATGATGATAATGATGACAATGACGGTGACGACGACGGAGAAAGACAATAATAAGAAGCAGATGAAGATGATGATGAAGATGATGGTGGTGATCATCGTGGCAATCATGTCATGATCATACTAGTCCTTGCTGCATGAAATTCTGCGACCGTGGCAGTTTAATATCATATCACAATTTATTATGTTCTATCAGATTCTGTCATATTCTTATATATTCTATCATATTCTATTATATTAAACTTCTCGCAGGTGGCGACATCCTCAGCTGCTGGTGCACGGCGCAGGGCTACGAGGCGCTCTTCCAAGACCAAGGCCTGCCTTTTGGGGTTTTGGGCTTTGGGATCCCTCTGGGGTTACTAAAAGGCAAGAAACAGTTATGATAATACTAGTAATGATGATAACAGTTTAATGCTATATGATAATAACAATAGTAATTACAATACTAATAATAACAATAGTTTGCATGATAATAGTAATAATAATCATCATCATCATCATCATATTGAGAAGAAGAAACATAGTTCTGGTGTGTAGGGATTTGGGCTTTAGAGTTTGGAGTTTGAGCTTGTAAGCCTAGGGTTGCAGAGGGGGCCCTGATCTGATCCTGTCGTGGCTCTGAGCTTGTGTTTTTCTTCGGATGTACTATAGGGGCCTCAACAATTACCTATAATATTTTGGGGGTTTTTTATAGTTATAGTATAGTGGGCCCCGAAACCCTACTCTAATTATTGAGGCCCCTGCATTAGTGTCTTCTTGCACGACAGGTTGAGGGTGGTCCATCAGACGAGAGTTCCCACATTTTGAGAGCTAGGGGCATCGAATCATATCATCCCATCTTCACAGATAGGAAACACTTCTTTACCTTGCGAAGAGTTTCATGTTGCACAACGAGCTACTTGTGTCGCCCCTGCAGCCCTGCTGGACGCGTGCACTCCCTGGCTCTGGGGCCCGGAGCGCAGAGAGTTCTGAGCCAGTCGCTGCTCTTTGGGAGCATGGTGTGAAGAGAGTGTCAGAGTGTCAGAAGCGGGTGATGTTGAGCTGTGTTGCTGTGGAAGGGCCCAGCAAGAAAGCTGCTTTGAGCATTTCATGCGCTACATGTTTGCTTTTGCTGCCGTTGTGACAGAACTGGCGACATCCGTGGGCATCGCTTTCGCATCATCGACTGCTCGAAGCCCAGGGATTGCTGTGATTCTGGCTGGCCTGCGGCAGGGTTCGCACAGGGATACGGATCACGAAGGCTGCATGACTGTGGACTGCGGAACACGTGTTTTTTTTGACAGACTGCTTTTATGCCAAGTGCTCTGCAGGTGAGCGGCCCAAAGCAGCAGGTTCCAAGGTCAATAGGCCAGATTGATTAGCCAGCAACCTCACTCTTAGCATTGGATCCTATACCCTTAAGCCTTAAGAGCCTGTTCAGATCTCAGCAGAGCCCTGGTCAACTGCGCACTCATCACCTTTTGGATCCTTGTCCCAAGCCATTACCCCCACTTTCCAGCTGTTTGTTCTTCTGTTCCAAGACTTGCGGCAATGGGACTATCATGGAGCTCATTGATAGAGACCGCTCTCGACCAACTGCGGGAAGCACGGAAGCCTCAGGCAGGAGTATTTGGGAGCGCCCTGGCGGTTTTGGGGAGTTGTTTATTTGTGGGTCCCTACCAAGGTGGAGCCACAAAGATTCCTGGCTCAGCTTGAGATTGTTGCTACACTCTTGAGAGTCGACCTCACCGATCGCAGCTACCGCAACAACTTCACGCCGAACTATCGGGTCCTGTTCGACCGTCCAGGAGCCAGGGTTCGAAACTCCAACCACAGGTTGAGTTGGGCCGTCGGTGCATCTTCCAAGGGCTGCTTGAGAGCTGAAAGCTTGCAGGTCGCCGACTTTACATCTACGAGCTCTTCAACTGCTTCGACTGTGAGCCCATCTTCGTGAACGGCAAGCTCATCCGGATCAGTCAGGAGAGCCCTAAACGCCTTAACCCCTTATAAACCCTAAACCCCCAAACCCGTAAGCCTAAACCACTAAACCCCAACCCCCTAAACCCTTAAGGGGGGTTCAGGAGGCGCGACAGAAGGGGAAGCTCCTTAAGCGGTGCTACCACGATTTGCTGGAGACCGTCGATGCCTACTTCTTGGTGGGAGTTTCCGAAAATTGGGGGGGGGGGGGGGGTACCGTCAAAGGGTTCCTTAAAGGCATCTATAAGATTTCTATAGTGGGCTTAGGGTTTAGGGTCTCCGAAAATCAAGGGGTACCTTTTTTGGGGGGTCCTTATAATAAGGATCCTACTATCTAGGGTACTATATTAGCGTCCCCTATGTTTGGAAACTCCCAGGTTGGGGCCATCCCAGACCTGGAGAAGATGCGGACGCTGCTGGCCCGCTTTGACAAAACCTGGGTGGACTTTGAGAAGCTCTACTTTGAGGACAAAAAAGCAAAAAAACAAATTACTTTGAGGACAAAAAATTCTTTGAGGACAAAAACCAAAAAGTACTTTGAGGACAAAAACAAAAAATACTTTGAGGACGAAGGGGCCTTGGCTCTAAGAAGCGAAGATCGAAACCCTCCCAACTCCGCGAAACTGCCCTCCGAAAACAGCTCCGCAAGTCAGAGCCTGAGATCTGAAAGCTCCTGTTTGGAAAAGTGCTCAATTTAAAAAAAACAAAAGTTCCAGGAGCTCTTCAAAATCGAGGCTGAAGCAAGGGCGCCAGTGGTTCGGGCCATGCAGCTGGAGCACAAGCTGCGGTGCCTCGGCCCGGAGGGGGAGTTGGGGGGGGGTTTGGGTTGGGGGTTCGGTTTAGGGTCTGAGGGAGGCAGTGGTGGCGGCTCGTTCAGGAAAGCTCCCTAAACTTTAGCCAAGACACACGAACTTTCATATCCACACAGCACTACCCCCCAATCACAGCACCAAACTGCAAAACAAGTTCCCAAACTCCTTGTCCCACAAAGCACGTGGCCTTAGCTAAAGATCTGCATGCCGAAATGCGCCCTCACCCCTCAAACACCCCCAACCTCGTCTTTGATCAATGCAGAGCCCCTGTACTCAGGAGCCTGGAAGCCTCCGACACGCCGCAGCTGGAGGTCCAATCACTCCGTGAAACCCCCCAGCCCAAATCTCAAACGGGGTGTGGGGTTTTATTGGGTTTTTGGTGGCCAACTTGAAAGAACGCGGATAGAGCCGGGGCTTGTGATCAAAGCCTTTAGTTTGTGCTCAAGTGGGATAGGAGGCTCATGTTCATCTTCATGCGCTGGACTCATTATTGTGTGCTTCCGTCACTTCCATCTCAGCATCGGTAACCATGCTCGTGGCTTGCTTTCTCATGTATTGAGACTCAGTAGCGTAGCTCGAAGGCCTGGCCTTTCCTTCACTTCATTTTCAGCGTGCAGGTCTTGGTGTCTTCCATTCGAGACAGACCGCCCACGAGATACAACGAGCGCTTTGAGGCGAAATCATCCTGATACAGTTCAGGGGCTTGGTGAAGCTCTGCATACGTGTAGGGGCTTCGGGCTTGATCTTCATGCCTTAATCAAGGCACATCTCACGAACCAGTGCCCTGCAATGCTGCTAAAACTACAAGAGGTATGATTGCTCAGAGGGGATGGCGCACTGCTGGGGTACGAGTACTGTACTAGTAGCAGGGCTCTCAACATCTGGAATCATTTCCCTTCGGTGCGCGGGAGGAGTTGCCCGAGTTCCCAAATCCCCGAATCCTCGTTCCTCGCCTCTCCAACGGTGAGAAGTGATGTCTCACCAGGCTTCGAAGAGAGCCTTGATCCCAACTCCTCCGCCGAACTGCCACAATGGTTATCTGAAATATACTCTGGCTAATACCGTATATCATAATAATATTACTGTGGGCTAATCCGGTATATCATAATAATACTGTAGGCTACCACTGTATATCATGTTATGGATTCGTGTTCAGGTCCTGAAACAGCTGGTCCAGCTGACGGCAGGCTCGGAGCACTGTGCCATGTGGAACGGTCTGGCGGTTCAATTCAGAGTCTGCAAGTCAAAAACTGGCATAGTATATTTGTTGCATGTCTGTATGTATCTATGTGTATGTATATATATATATACACACACATACATATATACAGGGAGAGATACAGACCTTGTATACATATATATACATATATAACGATGTTGCCCCGAAACTTGACGACCTGAGACTTGAGAGGCCTCAACAACTGCGCGAACGTCGCAGGTCGCGGCCGATGCTCGGAAGCATTCTGCACTGCACAAAGCTGGTGTGCATAAGCAATCACGCGCACTATGCATGCAAAGATATGTAGCAGAAAACGCACTAACATAAATAGGTAGATAGATAGGAGGGTGGATAGGTAGAGAGATATTGTACTGTAAATGCTTCAGAGCATGCATGGTATTATATGCACACATCAAAAACGGAATATCTCCTCGGTGCGACTGCTTTTCGGCCTGTCAGGAGACGACCTGAGTATGGACGTCCTCGTGGCAGCGGCAGATCGCTGGGCTCTGGCGAAGTCTCTGAAGCCCAGTAACGAGCTTGAGCCGCCTCGAAGCACCAGATGTTTAGGGTTGAGGAGTTGAGGCTTTAGGAGTTGAGGTTTAGGGGTGTAGAAGGGTTCAGGGGTGTAGGGTTTAGGAATTTAGGGGTTTAGGAGTTTAGAGGTTTCAAGTTTAGGAGTTTATAGGGTTCAGGAGTTTAGGGTTAGCCTTTGAAGTGGCGAATGTAAGCTGGATTTCGAGCAGTGACTAGAACCTGCCAGTGCGGAGTCGCTTGGTATATCGGGGCTTCACAGACGTTGGCCAAGGACCTATCACTGCAAAGTGCAGCGTGTACTGTCCAGCCGCGTATTACAACACTTCGCAGACCTTCGGAAATACTTCGGCTCCATCAGCGACATCTGGAAGGAGGTGCCCCTTTTTGAAAGATTTGAGAGTTGTACTCGCATCAGCAGTGTCTACTGTGAGACTAGAAGCTGTGACAAACATGGGCCAGACTGATGCGTACCATCGAGAACTGTGCCGGGCTGTCAAGATGACACACACACACACACAACGACACACACTCACTCACTCAATAGCAGCATCAGGCTATCTGTCTGTTTATCCAACTATCTTACTATGTGTCCTCGCCCTCTCTCCACTCCCTTTTTCAGCCAGCTCCGGTGTTCAGGTGGATCCGCAGCTTTGCAACAACCGGAAGCTCGTGGACGCCCTCGCCGCCTGGGAAGTCGCCTGGGAACTAGGCCCGGGAAAGGATCAGGGGACCAGGAACGTACGTGGCGGTTCATGGGCAATAAGTGGGGCTATACATCCGGGCCATAATTATAGTTACCCCACTTATAACCCTACTTATAATTACCCATGAACCTCCAAGTAGGGTTAGAAGGGGACCTTATTACAAGGGTCCGATATCGATGTTGCCTTCGCAAATTGCATGCAAAATTATTCGGGCTGTTGACCTCAAGGGACGTGGGGAGGAATCCGGCCATGTTCTTTGAAGCTTGGCCAGGCAATCGCTCCCTCCTCAAGCAGGATGTTTTGCAGTCCTTCAGCAGCTGCGCTGCGATGACTCTGGATGCCGGGCACGCTTATGGAAGAGTTGGTTTTAGTGTTGAAAGACGAAACACGCGGGAGCCGGCAACCACGTCTGCCTGCAATCAGGACTCAGTGAGGTGCTGCAGGAGTTGAAGCCGAATGCCATACATCCTGGCCTGATATTCAAAACCCATGCCATATATGCTGGTCTGATACTCAAAACTCAAGGCCCCAAGACCCCCTCGTGCCCCAAGGATGCGCAGCGGCTCGCCCCCTCTCTGCCCCGGCTCATTGACACCCGGGACGCAGAGCTCTTCCTGCTCCTCGGATATTGAGGTTAGAGGTTGCGAGAAGTTACTATTGCTGTACGGGCTACTACCAGGATATCATGAGGTACTCTAGGGCTACTATAATAATACTATAAGGGAGCTTAGGATTGAAGACTGTCTGGTTTAAGTAGGCTTGGGGTTCAGGACTGGGCTGTTTAAGTCCTGGAAAACTCTAGCTATAGTAGAGCCCTATTCTAAGACCTTAGGATAGGCTTCCTATATAATCTATGCTGGAGTTCCTGTAAAGGAACCCTTAGGCGGACCCTGAAAGGTGACCCTTAATGGTGACTCTGAGGATTTTGCCCCGGCTGGTGCTTCTCAACGCCCTGCGAGCTCCGAGCCAGTCCGGCCTACTCCGTGAGCTCCTGCCCCATCAGCGTCTGGGCTCGTAATTTAGCCAGAAATTATAATATGGTAGTTTAGTTATTCTAATTCTGGTTTCGTTTTTTGGCTTGGGAGCTATAATTAAAAATTCAAATCTTGGGAATTTAGGGTTTTGATGGGTTTTGTAAGTCAATACGTTAAGTTACCTGAATTTCCATGATGTAAAGGTTGCTTCATGGATGGATCAAGCAGTTTTTTTATAGGCCTAGCGTGCCAGAATGTAAGGGTTGTTTCAACCAGCTTCTGGGTTCTTAGTTGAGGATGGTGCCGGTACCTAACTAAGTCCTAAGTTACCAGAACGTGAAGGGTTCTATTTAAGCAGGGCTTTGTCTGTTGTATACGGGACACGACGTAAAGTGGATATTATCTGAAAAGACTAGTGTTTTCACTGTGATCATCTAGGTGGCAATTTGGGAAACTTTAAACTTCCCCTTATGGTTCCTATAGAGGTTCCTTTTCATAAATACTTTTAAGGGTCCCAAAAGTAGAACCCAGTCGTAAGAGCCCAGGTTTGCCGAATGTGCAGAGGCCGAGGCAAAGGAGGAGCACGGCAAGGCCAAGGAGGGTCGAGCTGAAGGCACGGAGGCGGAGTTTCCGAGCCGACTGTCTGAGCTGAAGCAAGACTTCCAAGAGGCAGGGGCCTTAAAGCTTAGCTATTTTGAAGGATACTATAAGGCTATAAGGGTTACGATATGGTCGATTGGATAAGAAGCACTGTAAGGGTCACGGGTTTCTCTCAGTGGCTCCACTTCCCCCCCTCTCCCCCTTTTGTTTTTCAGTCAGCTCACAAAGAAGCCCAAAACCACCCGTTCCTAATGGCGTGGCTCAGAATGTAGTATAGGGGCCTTAGTAATTAGACTAGGGTTCTGGGGGCTCCTTATTATTATGATTATAGTCTAATATACCCCAGGCTCAAAACCCTATTCTATATAGTCTCTCGTTTGAGAGGTGCAGAAGTCCCTGGTCCGAGCCTCTGCTTCGGACCGGGACTTCCTGACGCGCCGGGTCATCTCGGGCCCCTCGGCCGAGTCCGAGGGCGACGAGAAGCTCCACAATTTCTTGCTTGCTCTTGAAGGCCGGTCACAGTCCGGGGCCGGGCCCCTTAAAGAGGTGAGGGTTTTTGGGGAGGGAAAGAGGGCTCAGGGTTCAGGGAAGTCTTGGGAGCTTGAGGCTTATACATTGACATCCTGAGTTGAGGGCTTCTGGTGCTTCGGATTTCCGGGTCATTTTGATGCTTCTCCAGGCCTCAGCGTGGAGCTGCAGCGATACCGGCCGACGGACTGGAATCAGACCTGTTCGGCGCCACTTGGGTGCTCTTCGAAACGTTTCTTCCGTCCTTCACACAATCTTCGAAGCCTAGGC
The DNA here is from genome assembly GCA_003297005.1 of Symbiodinium sp. clade A Y106. Classification (NCBI taxonomy): domain Eukaryota; class Dinophyceae; order Suessiales; family Symbiodiniaceae; genus Symbiodinium; species Symbiodinium sp. clade A. The sequence continues at coordinate 34,215 of BGNK01002096.1, forward strand.
CGGGTTCCGCACCCGATGGCTGCCAAATCCAGAAGAAGAAGAAGACCGATTAGTTCTAAGACCATTTGCGGAAATCTCAATGAATGTCGAAATTGTTTAAATCTCGCACTACCACAAGGATTAAGCCATGGCGCCTAGCCTAGATGCCAAGCCGTGTATGCCTGGATCTCCAAAGCCTGCACTCCCGGATGAAGTTCAGGACCCCTGCGAGCATGAATCCACAATGATCCTCGGCATCGGCAGACAAACTCGCCCCATGTTGTGACAATTTGCCTGCGGCTGGAACCAACAGTTTTGATCCTAAAGATCCAAAAGTAATGAAAGCTTTTAAAACAAAGAAGCCTCAAGGCCTTAACCCTATATCCTGCACCTTAAGCCTTATCAGGTCTGACAAGATGGCTGGCCATGTGGTTTCAGTCATGTGGTTTCAGTGCGCCTTTCGTTTAGAAGGGCCCGTGAAACAAACAGACGGCCATCCCCAGACATCCGAACCCCGACCATAAAACGTAAATGCTGCCCGACCCTCAACCCTAGCCTGACAACGCACACCGTCACAACTCAACCCACAGAAGCCCGAATCCTGAGACCCCTCAAACAAGCACAAACTAAACCCCTAAATCCTAAGCCCGCTCTTAAAAGCAGCCAGCCCAGGCTACTAGAGTGCATCGAGGCCGCCTCTGGACGGGAGGTCGGGAACGCCCCGGCCCTGCGGCTTCCAAGTGCCTCAGCCCAGGATAAGAAGGCTTTCATGAAAGCAGCGGCTTCGATTGGTTTGTATAAAGGTTGTATGAATTCTGGCTTGCCAGGGTAGACAGTTCAAGGGCCCAGAAAAGTTGGAACTTCCACAGATGTGCAATTCAGGTGACCTGACGGAAGACGCCCAGGCAAAGGGGTGCTCTTGAGAGCGAGAGTCAGATCGGATAAGTTAGGCCAGGAAAGAACAAGATTCACAATTGAATAATTGAAGAATAGCAGTAATAGTAGTAGTGACAACAACAACGATCATCAAGAACTTCAGCAGCCGTCACAATCCTAATCATCAGTTGCCTGAGATAGATCGGAAAAAATGAGGTATAGGCTCACGGTTTAAGCCCTGCGTTTTGCCAGGAGAATCAGCCTGACTTTGAACCTTCTGCTTCCCTGAGACGAGCCATGAGACCTTGGTGTTTTTGAGGTGTCCGTGTTTGGTTGTGTGGCAACCCCTCAATAAAACCAGAGAGAGCAAGGGCCCAAAGGGTCCAGCGACATCCAGCATTTACTTAGGCCCTTCGTATCTGCTTTGGTGATCTCTCCACACAGCCGACACACTGGCTCGGCTCCGCTCTATTCCATTTGTTGCGAGGCCTAGGTCACTTCCTCGTCACTTTCCAGGGCTGTTTTGGCGTAAAAGACGGACGCTACAAGGTTCTAGTCGCCTGGATGGGCCCACGGCCGAAGTCCTTTAAGGGACACGTAGCATGAAGAATTCGCTGCATTGCCCCAAATCGCCGTACAAAAGCTCAGCATTGCATGGCCTCATTGCTGCAGTTGCTCTCCTTTCGGCGCTTTTAACAGACCGTTTTGGTAATTCGAGCCTTCACCATACAGGTGGTCAGGGCAGCGGGTCCGAGACAGAAAAGCTGTCAGTGTCAGAAGCTGACAAGGACCAACAGGAAACTGTTGAAACTGTAGATGATTCTAGGCAGCGTTCCACTCTCTAGGTTCTCATTCAAACCAGAATGAGACAAAGTTATCCTTGGAAGAAGGAGCTTGGAGAAAAACCCGCCAGAGATGCTCAGCAGCCACAGCAAGGGGGAGGTCGCACAAGCTCTCGGAATGCCGACATCTGCCCAGATCGTGATGGTGATCAACGTGGTGTTGCAGCTTGTGCTGGTCTACCTCGCCGCATCCTTATTCAAGCCTTGAATTCTATTATAGCCGTGCAGATGTATATGTAAAGCTGTATGATCTCACTTAATAAATCCTTGAGTTTGGGACCCAGGCAGAGTTCGAGCGACCTCTTTCACACACCAGCCTCAACAGCTCCATGATGAAGAAGGCGCGGAGATGTCGAGCATCAGACTCCACTCCTCCACAGAAGCAGGATGCTGTAGGAAGCCTTAAGCCCTACTAGACGCTGGGTGTCAGCCAGCTGCCTGCTTTAAATCTCTTGCGCGTTGCACTTGGGAAGTCGCGTCTGTCCTTCATAGTCAGACTACCGTTCGACAGCCACTGCGTGGAGGCTCACGTCAATAGTTTGCCACGATCGTTTTCAGAATTGGCAACGATATTCGGAGGATCAAGCTCCGTAGTTTCCAGGCCCGCAAGATTCCACGCGAATTGTTCCCCAGGGCCGCCAAAACTAAAGCCTCGCGCATTGGCAAAATGTCGGCTTCTGTCATAGCTTTCGCGAGGCCTTTCGCATGTAGGCCCAGGCTGCTCGTTCGCAGGTTTAAGGCATGCATTCCTCTCGAACAAATCAGATGGTTCTGCAAGCAATGAAGAAGTTCGCCTCAAAGAATGGGCTGCCCAGAAGGCGAAACTATGACAGTTATGTGCGTTGCGTTCTGCACACACTCCGTGCAGCTGATCCGAGCTCAATAGGAGATGTTCAGTTCCGCCTCTAAGCGACTTCCACAGCGGACGTCGTATGAACTGTGTGTTATCTCTTGCATACGGTATCTTGCTCGGTGCCGTTCAGGCGGAGCTCAGGCTCCACTGAACAAGTTCTCACTGAAATGAAGCGTGTGAGTACTTTGGAAAGAAAGCCGAACATGAACAGTGAAGTGTGCCGGCTTTTGTTTGCCATGCATATTCTGTCAGTTTGGGCTTATTTATTCCCGGTTTCTTCAAGAGCGAGCATGCCAGTCAGATCACGTCGCCCATGGTCGCCATCACATCAGGACCATCAGCAGCAGCACCACCGCCACTCGCAGAGCGTTTCAATCACACCGTTTGCTACTGTGAAGCCCTCCTTGTAGCCTACTTTCAAGCTTTGGATCGGTAGCTGCCGCAGGGTTCGCACAGGGGCGGCTCAGTGTAAGTCCCTTCAGATACGGTACAGCCGGTGAGGTATCCTATGCGTCCAAGGAGTCTTATACATGGCCACATGCAGATACCCGCGCCAACAGCAGCAAGAGGACTTGAATCGTTGCAGATGCACAGGCATTTTGGGCGCAGACCCTGAACACCGGATTCGCCGGGGCCCTGCAGCGGCGAATACAGGGACACGACGCAGAGCGTTGGAGAAGGAGTACTCGTAGTGCTAGCAGTAGTGGCAGCAGCAGCCGTAGGCGTAGTTGCAGTCGCAGTCGTAGCTGTGTCGTAGTGTCGTTTATTAGTACAGTACTATAGTACTCGTACTCGTCGTCGCAGTGGTAGTAGTAGTAGTAGTAGTAGTAGTAGTAGTAGTAGTACCAGCAGCAGCAGCAGCAGTAAGCAGCAGTAAGCAGAAGTAAGCAGCAGGAGGAGCATGAGCAGAAGGAGTAGGAGTCGCAGCGACAACAGCAGAAGTACCAGAAGTACTCATGAGACAGAAAGTGTGCTTCGGTTTGGGAGTGGTAGCCATGAGCGAAGGTCGAGAAGGAAGTATGCAGTGTTTTTCTCCGACAGCCGAACCCGAGGTTCTCTTCTTCGTGAACTACTTCGCACCGGAGGCGCCTTCTTTCCCACAAGACTTGCGAACTCCTCCTTATATGTAGGGGTCTTAATAAGTAGAATAGGGTTTTGGGGCTTACTATAATTACAATAAGGAAACCCCCAAAATAGTATTGGAAATTATTCTGCTTCAGGGCTAGAGCTTCGGTCAGCCAGAGAGCATCAAGTTCCCAAGCTCACGGTTCCAGCAGCACTGTTGAATGAAGCAGGCCTTTGATCATGAGGCGAGCGGAGCAATCACGGAACCTTTACAATCCCAATGCTTTCTACGTTGACCGACATCGCATGCGGCAGTGCTCAGGTTCATGCTGTATCATAACACTGCACTCTCTCATGCTCTCTCTCTCAGGTGCTTCAGAACGCGGTCCTCATCATTCCTGGTGTAGGCCATGTGGTACACCTGCAGACGATTGGACATGTTTGAGACTAAACCTATGAAGTCATGTCGTTCCTGCAGGAAACCTTCTGTTTCGTGGACCCTTCGCAGAGATCACTCGCGGATGGTACGCCATCGTTGGCAGCAGTCTCAGCCACGCATGCTCACACAACTGTTTTCGAAGCTGTGCTGACAGTTGCGCAAGAACGAGTCTGAACGGTTTGTGCACGAGCACCTATAAATCGACAGAACACGGAGCGGTGTGAAACGCTATAAAGACTGGGTAGACTAGCTAGTCGCCTGCCTAACATGACATAAACCCCGTAGGTGTAGCACCTATCAGCCCCTCCCCAAGCCCTGAGGTGTCACCATCCTCATGAACATGCTTCTGAACTGCTTCGTGCCGGCCGGCGTGACTGTCGCCAAGATGATAGTCAACGTCTTCATGAGGCAAGACCCTCCCCGCTGACGATGCCAAAGTTGCTGTAGGCTGAGCCCACAATTGATTGACCATGGCGATGTGTGACAGTCGCAAGCTGGTTTCCATGCCCTCTGCCTCGCAGTGCTTGATCTCGTCGTGGTTCGATGCTTTCCCGAGTGACCCGTCCAGGAGAACCGAAGGGTGCTAATGACTGCACTGCTTAAGGCTGAAGGCTTACATGCAGCAGGTAAGGATGCTGAGCAGGGACAGGATGACAGGAATGAAGATGGTGTTGCTGTCGACGACGATGGTGCTGGTGCACTAGCTGCAGTAGTATTTTGGTGCTTGCCCTTGCTCAGTTGCCCTTGCTCAGGTACTCCGGTGTCCTTCCGATTGTCCTTGTTGTCTACTCTACTCTAGTTGTCTTGTCACAGTTGAGTATAGCTGAGGGATCGAGTGCCAAAGACTCTGATTCTACCCAGCAAGCAACGAAGAGCCAAGCAGAAGTAGACTCTTGCAGGTGTTTCTTCAGAATGGGCGTCGCTCACCAGGCAGCAACTTGTGCCGGGCAAATCCGCAGCAGGTTATTCAGCGGATTGCTTTGATGCATCCCGTGCCGAGTAGTCGGAGAGGGACATTTTGTGCTGCAAGAGCTGTTTCATGGCGACGCTGCGAGGCAGAGCTGCTGGAGCTGTACACCCACCCGGAGTTCGACATCAAGCAAAAGTGCCCACACAGTGGTGTCTAGTAATTTCTAGTAGCGCATACGGAATGGAAGGCTGGCCAGCGGACAGATAGGGGAGCCCAGAAAAGGCTGCTAATAGCTGTAATGTGACATATAGCAGCGGCCTCCGAATTTCCGGATGGTGTTCCAAGTCTTTGCACTCCTGCTCTTGCCAGGTATGCCCAGCTCCTCACGACCGTTTTCGTTACACTGCCCTGACCTCGACCTCGACGCGTTTCAACGGGTCTGGGGAGTGTCAATAGTGTCAATATGGAAAGCAAAAGAATATGTCAGTGTATTACTCCGACATGGCCATTATTCTAGGGTATACGTACTGAAGCTGTTTAGGATGCGTAAAATACCTCAGGAGATGCGGAGCAAGACAAGACGTGTAAACAGTGCCAAGATGGCGTCACTGTCCCCAGCAATTAGCAGGCGATTTTGACACGTTGTAGAAGAATGGCTACTGCATCGTGCAGGGCAGGCAGCAAACAGGCAATAGATCCATGGTCGTAAATTAATGACGCAGAGCGATGTAGCCAAAATGTAAGGCAACTGCCGAAAACTGGGGTCAGCAGTAGCTGTGACAGCAATAGAAAGGCCTATAGTCTCGTCTACCAGGTGTGTGCAAATCGGCATGAAGCACTTCCGGAACTATTTCGGGTAAAGGTCCCTTCTAAACCTGAGGAGATCGAATCTGGAGCCTCGAACCCTAAGCCCTAAACCCGCAAGGCCCCAAAGATGATGCCTGTGCAGCTTGAGCTATGAGTCTTCGAAGCCCAGGATGTATGGAGCTGGGCTTCCACTTCTGTACTTCTTGGCTTGTGTGCTCCGGCTGCAAGGACATCTGCAGTGAGGGCACTGGGAAGGCTTCCCTTGGGAGGTCGATAGGAACATCGCTTCCATGGCATTCCGTCAATCCAAGGCCTTCATGTTCTGCCAGTGCGCCGGCCAGAGCATCCGTGAGACGTTGGCAATCGGCCTGCAGCCGTGGCAGTTTGGGGAGGGAAATGCAGCCCTCCATTATTCCAAAGTCGCAACTTTGCCTCTTTCGGTAAAGGCTTGGCACGGCACGTAAGGACTGCAGTGACATGTGTCAAGATCTTGGCTTCAGTCCTCCTCGCCGGCGGTCTCACCAGGTACTGGGCAGACAAGTACTGCTTGCTTTGGGGCTCCCGAAGGCGTGGCGTTGGGTTCAGGTTCAATGGGTTTTAGGTGTGGGGCAGGAGGGAAAGTTCCCACCTGACCTGCAATTTGCAGGCCTCCGCACTACGATACCAAGATGGCCACCGAGGCCATCGAAAGCATGCTTTACGTCGCAACCTCGGCAGTCTGCATTACACACTTGCATGTTTCTGGGCGCTCTCCGTGTCGGCAAAGGCACTGTATCATGGCACATCACTTCTTTGCAAGTATAAATATGCGCCCTGCACTCAGACTGCACCGAGGCTGTTCCTTTTCACTGCGTACTGGCAATTCTGATGCACGGCCGGCGAATTTCAGAGTTGCCGAGAGGGTCCCTCGTTGCTGTTCGTGAGGGTGCCGGCTCTGCTGTGGCCAGGTACGGCCAGACGTGCGTCTTTCCGTCCAACCCCTTAGGAGGACCTTGTTGCAGTTCTGGTTTTGTGCTGAAAAGGCGGAAAGGATGCGAGTCCTTTTGCCAAGCGCACCTTCACTCGTTGCGAAGGAGATCTGGGGAACCTGGTGGATGAGGCACAGCAAGCAAAAAAAGCCTTTCCTTCTTCGCTTGTACAGGGCTCGGCTCTCCGCCAGGGATCTGGCTACACACCGGGCATGCTCCAGCAGTTCATCCCGCAGATCACGCGTGAGTCAGCACCTTTCGGGGTCCTCACAGGATGTGGAAGCCGGGACTCGTAGCGCATCGTCTACATAGCTGCCTACCAGTCTGATTCATTTCCGACTGTGCCGGGATGACTGCCAAGTCCACAGGCGCTGTCTCTCGGATCCCATTTTCTGCAAACCCGCCGTTGTCACATCTTGTTACCCCTTGTTCGCACTCACAGCGAGATGGCTCAGTTCGTACCAGGACATGTATGGTCTGTGGTCCGTGGTACCAAAACCGAACTGCCTGGCCCAGGTCCACGTGGATGTTCTTCCTCCTCTTCGTGCTATTGGTCGTCCTGTGGGCCGGGGTCGAAGCGAACATGCCGACCCAGTCATGAAGGGGTCCTAACCCTACGCCCAACCCCCGCCTCACCATTCCACCCAAGAGTGCGACGGGCGACGCATTACGGTTTGATGGTTTAGGGGTTGATGGCGTATAGCGGTCTGAGTTTTGCCGGGGTAGGAGTTTGCGCGGTTGCTTGAGAGATTCTGGGAGAGTTGCAGCCAGAGGTCTTGTGGCTGGTCCTCTGGATCATTGGCGGAACCGCCTCCACGGCGTGGGACCTCATAGTCAGGACCTCGGCCGGCCCAGAGGCAGCGGAGCCGATCATCTCTTGCGAAGGAAGTTAAACTTGGTTTAGGTGCAAAATGTCTTATTTACCCGAGAATATGCTGAGCACGTAAGGTATGGTACAGTGTTACGATGCCCCTATCCAAGCCTGACCGTAAAGGAATAGTTGCATCAAGGCAGTAGTCTGAGGGCTGGTGGCTTTGGGGTCGTTCCATTTCTGGAAAGAGTTCAAGGTGAATTGGAAGGAAGGCCATGAAAACCTCCCGAGAAGATCTCTGGAGTGCGTTCACTACGGTCGGCAGAAGGATGCGAGCAGCGACATCTCTGGCTGCCAAGGTTGACGTCTGCTGCCCGAAGTGGAAGAGGAGCCCGCAATCTGAGCATCCTGTATGGCTCTGGCTCTGATGCTGTCTCATGCAAGCATCATGCATAGAGCAGAATGTGCAAGATGGGTTGATTCCTACTGTGCAGGTTTGTTCTTTGAGAGGTGGAGCATTGGGGTGCACGGTGAGCCGCAAGTCTCAAGTTTTGGTGCACGCCTACAGGCGACATGGAAAACTGAATAGTCCACAGGGGAGTTTCCGAAAATAGGGGACCCTAATATATTGCCCTAAATAGTAGGATCCTTATTCTAAGGACCCCAACATAAGGTACCCCTAATCTTCGAAAACTCCCACATGAGTGCTGGTACTTGGGATGACGTTTCGGTTCCAGGGTTTTGTGTTCGGGCCGCTGCTGATCGAGAGGAAGCAGCCCAGCAGGGACGAGATGGTGGCAGCCTTGAAGAAGGGCGAAAGAACGTATCTCAGCGGCATGCAGCGGCTTTATTGCACTAGGAAGCCTTTGCCTCCTCAGCTGGACCAGCAGCATGGAACTTGCTTGGGTTTATTCGGGGCTTGTTTGCTGTGTGGGTGTTTGTAGTGGGAAAGCGCATCCAGGCAGGCTTCTCTTGTCATGCTTCCAAGGCTCAACGGATACAGCATCGATGTCGCCAGCAGTGCAGCCCCAAGAGCAGCCTTATTGGTTTGTTCAGGGATCACGTTCTGCTGATGGTTTCAGGCCTGTTTGTTGGCAGTGTCGTTGTGCCCGAGTTGCCGGCCAGAACCACTACCGATAACCCTCCAAGCCGCCCTGCCCAGCGATGAACTGGGATGAAGCGTTCTTCCACATCGAGAGCAGCTTTCCGCCAGCATCTTACAGGCCGGCGACCAAGATTTTATGTTTGCCGGTAACGTTTCGGGCACAAGGCCTTGTTGCACAGTCGCCCAATACAGGGCATGGCATCAGACTCCTTCAGAGTCATCTGCTCCGGAACAGAACATGACATGTCTGAAGGCTTTCCGACCACATGTTCTGCCGTGTGGCTCGAAAAGTCGTGTTAGATTCGTGTCACTGCCACTGACTGTTGTGGCTGCAGGGGCTTTGCCGGGATCATGCGCGGCTTCCGCGTTGCCTCGCGCAGTGCGGCCGCCGCCCTTGGCTCCGGGGTGTTGGCGGCCGGACTGCATTGCAGCGCGAGGAAGCCGGAATCGAGCTCTGCCCAGGGCACTCTGCACTGGGTCCAAGGCCGATGTGGCCGGGGCCAGCGAGGCTCCGTGGAATGCGAAGCTGCGAAGAAGAAGCTGACAGTTGCGGAGCTGTTGGCACTGAAAGGAAGGCGGCAGATTGTGCTGACCACGGCTTTCGACGAGTGGACGGCACGTGCGGCGGAGCAGGCTGGGGTGGATATGATTGTCGCCTGGGGCAGCTGTCAGGAGCACAGCAAGTTCGTCGTGGAGGCTGTGCGCCGAGGAGCACCTAACACGCTCATTGGAACTGGGATCAATCCGGGAGCTTACGATGCTCGGCATTGCAGGATTGTAGATTCCACTTGCTGTAACTCAGCATATAGAGAGGAGTTTAGATAACGAGCGACAGTAAGACACACCCTAGAGAGAGATTGAGATAGATGGATCCTTAAGTTGGTTTTCAGGACCACAGTTTTGTCAAGTCGATGCTAGCAACAAGGAGAGCCAGGAAAAGGCCCTTCAGCTTGCGAATGAGATGCGAGCGGCCGGCACTGACGTCATCTACTGCTCAGGCCTTGTCCCAGAGAAGTTTCATGGCCTGGCGAAGCAGCACTTCCCTTGCTGTGGTCACGTGGGCTACCTTCCTGTGAGTCTTGGCTGGGGAGTACCAGTTAGTACTTCTATGAACATATGATATACAGTGTATAAACCCTTTATCTGGAGCCATGGGCATGGATACCTTGAACCAACATCATAAATATGTACATATATAATGTAATATGTATATATATATATATATATAGAATGCACCTCAACGCATCGATGTCCCTGAGGAATGACACCTGGCTTGGTGGTCCAAGAGCAGTCGGCAAGACAGCAGAGGAGGCCAAGAAGGTCTACGAAGATGTCATGGCCCTGGAGGCCCGTTTAGGACGGATAAGGGTATCTGAAATAGTGTTTAACTGGATTGTATAATGATTTCCTTAAGGTGGCCGGCCGGTCACACAACCCTGTCTGAGGCTGCTGGCTGCATAGCTGTGGAGATGGAGTGCGTTCCTGCCAAGGTGGCGGCGGAGATTAGCAAGCGGACGAAAATGCTGGTGTTTTCCATGGGGAGTGGTCCTGACTGCGACGGCCAGTTTATTTTCTCGGAGGATCTCATGGGCACGAACTCAGGACACTACCCCCGCCATTCCATCACCTATGCGAATCTTATGGCAGATGCCGTGCAGGCATTGAGCCAATACTGTCAAGACGTGCGGCGCGGCGCGTACCCTGCAGCAAAGCACTGCATCAAGATGAAGGAGGAAGAGTTCAGGCGCTTCAAAGACAGCCTCGGCTGAGGTGCCTCTTCGAATTGTTTCTTATGATAATGTGAGATTTGCACGGAGAGAAAAGATTATCAGGGGCCGACCCAGCAAGTTGCTTCGAGTTGAAGTGGTAAGTCCCATTTAGCTTTCTTTCTCCCGCTTCCCCTATTCGGTTCAGCTTGCTCGGGCAGTTTTATGATGCCTTTCGTACCGGCGACCGTAGTATCCCCTCCGAACCCCATTAAGCTCATGATCGGGACTCACCCATCCTCAATTAAACCATTAGCCCCTCTATTGATTGATTTTAGGTTTAATTGCTGAGCTTCTTTACGGCAAGTATTGATTGCTGTACGCCTAGCCGTTGACCTTCCCAGAGACCCTCCGAGACTACAAAGCCCCAAACCCATAAGCCACCGGAACTCTGATCATCCCTGAACCGATCCGTCAGGCTTACACCTCCATGTGCGTCTGTACTATGCACGGATCTGCTCATCCTATTTATGCATTTGTCACTTGTTGAATTGACGGTAGTACTCACCTGTAATTTCATGCTGCCTATGTTGTGTCTAGCTGTACATGTGCATGTGTTCATTTTATTGGCTTCTACGATTGATTGCATACGTGTATAGTGTGTTTACAAAACTAGTTCACTATACGATACAAGAATAACATAAGATGCCCCATAATTCGAGAAAATAATACATAATACCGCATAACATCACAACACATCAAGTCAGCACACATCAATACATACGCTACGTGTACGATATGATGTGGTATGGTATGTTCTGATACGGTATATCAGAACAGAAGAGACTACGATATGATATTCCTGTGGTATGAAAGAATAGCCGAAACGAGTAGATAGAATACACAGCAGTATGGAACATTGCTTAGTGTCGCGGAGTCGCGGAGTATGATACCATAAACTATACTTTATTATGATATGATATGTTTTGGTCTTATATGATACAACAAGACTGTGAAGATAGATAGATAGGTAGATAGATGCCTCTATAGTATACCGTATGTACAGAGATATATACACGCACACGCACACTCCAGGTTCGAGCGGCACCCGGCCCTGGTCTCCGTGGCTCCGCTGCTGAGACCTGCAAGCCGGGACCCTCGGATCTCCGGGCGGAAACATAATAAGAATAGGGTTCCTTTGAAGGGGTCTACAAGGGCTATTATGCAAATTTAGCATGTATAGGCTAGGGGCCTTAATACCTATACTGTTTTGGAGGTTCCTTATTATAAGCATAGTATAATATACCCCAAAACCCCATTCTAATCAAGTTCTCTTATTAAAAGTTTAGAGTGTTGGCTCATGTGTCTAGAGCTGAAGGTCGCTGTTACTCTGATCCCCATATCCATGGAGTAGGAGTACTGACTCATGTAATCCGTAATCGTGTTGTATCAGTAGTAGCCATAGCAGCATCCATAGATGGCTAATCACAACAGATGGGAGCAACAGCTGAAGTGGCGGCGGTAGCAGAAGTAGTCGTACTAGTAGGAGCAGCAGTAGAAGCAGCAACAACCACTCAAGCACCCGTCGACAACAGTCAACACCATCGCCATCGACCGCAGACATGCGAGAATCAGTTCTGCGACCATGCCCCAGAAAGAAGAAGCCCACCAGTCCCACCACGATGCGTGTTTAGTATTGTAGTAACAGTACACACCACAGGCGAGGAGCAAAGCAGCAGTAAATTTCACACAGGAATAGAAGCAACCAATCAACCGGCAAGGAAGGAGTCATAGAAACGTCTCGACCAAAACCAGGGATGTGGAGACAGGGAGAGTAACAGTAGTCATCATCAACATCCTTGCCGCAGCCCGCATTCATAATCGCCTTCAGCACCATTTCCAAAAGCTGCATCATTAAACAGCTCTTTAAACATAATGCTCGCAATCAGGATTTCTGCGTTTATGTTGCACACAGCCGGTGCCACTAACAAGGGGCACCCGAATGGCAATCATGGCATCATGAGAGTCTATTGAACCCGGTCTTTTCATGGAGTTCTCCTCTGGCCCGAGAACCGAGAGTACTGTCTGAATTCAAGGTCAACCGAACACCGCCAGGGGCAGTCAGCCACGCCTTGTTTGCATCCCTGCTTTGTAAGAGCGGCATGCAAGCCTGCCGTGTATTGTTCCCTACTACCGGGCCCATTTCCTAGCCCAAGCATATCAAAGAGGGAGTATGTAGTCGGCATCCTTGGACCCGAATGTGTGTCATAATGAGATTTGACACCTCGAAGCTTCAGTATTCCCTTCGTTGACAGGGAGGAGGTGGTGTTCTCAAACCGAGTGGTGGTGTCCTCCTGCCATCGCGCCGTTCGATTTCGGAGCGGAGTTCATGCTAGTTTCATTGCACTACCAGTACCTGTAGATGGATACAAATCTTCGAACTGCGGAAATCCACGCAAGTCCCTCGCTTTTCAAGGGCCTGAGTGCCAGGCCCCAGCGATGCTGCCGAAGCAGCCCTGCGCACGGCGGTGCGCTGCAGGGGGGGTTCGACTCGTAACAGGAACGACCACTCTGATGATGCTGACGATGACGACGACGATGAGGATGATGGTGATGGTCGTGATGGACATCGTGGTGGTGTTGTTGATGATGATGATGCTAATGCTGTGTGGGACGCACCGGACAATGATGGTAGCGGCGACGAGAGTATGTGTTGTGGATGCTATTGATGACCATCATTCGATGGCCATGGTTGCGATGACGACGATCGCGGGCACGCGGTTCGGAAGCCGTCTGTTCTGCTCTTCTGCTCCCCTAACATGACGTTGAGTAATGCATTCATAGATGAATCCGGAGATGAGTGGATACATACAGGTAGCATGTCTACGCATATCTAAACTATACACACAGATTAGGATGTGTCTACATCTCTGTCATGACTGTACAAACAACGAAGTGACGAAGTACATGAAGGCAACCAAGCAATCATTGAAATCGCATTAAATGCAAACTCATGTAAACGAATCAGTATATATATATATGCATTCATATGTGCACATATGTTTATGTAGATGTGTATATGTACATGTATATATGTAGATCTTACTTAATTCAATGTTTGAATATCTAAATGTCGTTCATTTATTTGTGATTTCTTTATTGAGTTGTTTCTTGTAAAGTTATCTCAATACTCTAGGCATACATACGCATATATATGTACTCATATTCATACCGTCGCAGGACGTGGATATCCAATTCGACACCTGTTGCTTGTAAACATAATGACATGTACCAATGCTTGCAGGCGCGAGTTGGTCTGCCGCAATGTTCACCCTGATTGCCACAGAAAAAGGGCCTTAGCAGTAGGTACTGAGTAGGATCCGCATTTAGAAGAAACCTGTTGAGGATTATCCCCTCGGTTCGGCAGCTTCCCCACACCAGTATGACCTCATGAAACCAGAGAAATTACCATGAACATCATTATAGGCATGATACCGCGTTGTGAAACCGGAGAAACTACATGAACACGACAACTGATTCAACACATCTATAGCGAGGCGGAGGTCTCCCAGGAGAACGAGGCCGAAGCGACCCGGGCACCGACGTCCGCGCCGGTACCCGACAACGTGGCGAAGAACTTCCTCAAGGCAGCTTTTTTCGGATTTAGGTTTTTTGGGGTTTAGAGTATTTAATGTAAGGTAGCTGTTTTCGGATTTAGTTTTTTGGGGTTTTGGGGTCTTTAATGAAAGGTAGCTTTTTTCGGATTTAGTTTTTCGGGGTTTGGGGTTTAATGTTTTCGTAGCTTTTAGGGTTTTGGGTTTGGATGGTTTAGACGCCCTTTTGGGCTTCCGGGTTTAACGAGGGCAACTCAAGGCGCCGGCGATTTGGTTAGGGTTCCTTAGGGTGGGATGGGTTTCAGGCTCTGCGGTACCGGTAGCTGTGCTTTCGGTTTAGTTTAGTTTTTTGGTGTTCAGGGGTTAAGCTTGAGGGTTTCAGCTACCTGGGTCCGCTGACTGAGGCTTGAAGTGCCAAATGTCTTGTTTTGCTTGTTACAGTCACGTGACAAAAAGCTGCCTTCCTCATCCACCCACGGCTCCACCCCGAAACCGAACTGGAAGCCGAAGGCGCTCGACGAGGAGTACGTCCAGAGCAAGGGTGCCAAGGTCAGGGCACCAAGTCAGGGGGCGGGGGGGGGTGGGGNGGGGGGGGGGGGGGGGGTGGGGGTGGGAAAGGCTCTGCTGGTATCTTCGAGGCCTTGCAGCAAAGAACGGCGTTTGCCTTGTGGCAGCACTCAACAGACAAGACATATCGCTAGGTCGGCGACTTCTTCGACAGCGAGGGCTACCAGGTCGGACAATCCCTTCTCAGATCCGGTCCATTCTGAAAGCGTGATTTTTCAAGCTTCGGCACCTGTACGCTCGCACAGTCCGCAGTGAAGTGATTGCTTCGGAGGCACAACGAAGAGCATACTGCAATGCACGAGCCACGTGCCTGCAAACACAGGACCCGCTGTCGCCCTTCGAGGAGAAGGTGCCCCATGTCAAAGTTTGATCTGCTGCCACAGGTTGAGGGAGAGAGCAGTAGCAAGGATGTCCCGGACGAAACCCTCAATCCTGGTTCCATGTGTTTTTCCGACTTTGTGAGAGGGTGCCGTTTCGCGGGTGAGCGACTCGGCACCTTCTATGCATCCTAGTCTGTCTGGTCTGCCTCGATAGTAGGCCTTATAAATGATGTCCAGGTACATGAACAATACAACAGACGCTCGGCTACCATCCGCCTCGGCGATGCTGTGCGGTGGAACTCGGTTCACACACCCACCGGAGCACAGCACATGCTTGCTCGCCGGGGCTTCTGTCCGACCATGTCCGTTTCCATCCGTGTCTCTCTCCGGCAGACTTTCTGTGCTTGCCTGTGTTCGACAATATGTACACAGACGGTCAGACATGGTGAGAGTGAGGAGAGAGAGGGGGAGAGTGAGAGAGAGACGGTCTCTTTGATCAGTCCTCCTTCCAAATGAGAGCGTACACTCGACAAGGTTTCGATAACGTAAACTTTACGGCTTTAGCTTTTTGCCGAGTTACGCTCGTCTCTCACCCCCCGTGCCATTCCAAACGCGAATGGGTGGGCTTTGAAGCCCGGGGGCGCTGACCCGCCTCCATGCCCGGGAGAGAGAGAGAGAGAGACAGACAGACAGAGAGACATGCATTCACTTGGTCAACTGCGGTGTGTTTCCGCTTCCGGGGAGAAGGGGATAGTCCGACCTGCCGGA
The DNA here is from genome assembly GCA_003297005.1 of Symbiodinium sp. clade A Y106. NCBI lineage: Eukaryota > Dinophyceae > Suessiales > Symbiodiniaceae > Symbiodinium > Symbiodinium sp. clade A. The sequence continues at coordinate 49,845 of BGNK01002096.1, forward strand.
GCGAGAGAGCTGTTTAAAGGCATACCTGCGCGGCGCTGAGAGCTTGTCCAGTCTTCCGGACCTCAGGACGGCAAAGACGAAGGCGGCTAGTAGTCACGAGTGCAGAACCAGTAAAATCGTCACAAGCCAGCAAGCAGGAGGGAGGGAGTGAGGGAGGGCAAGCATCAGGAGAGCCAGCAAGGGAGTCAAAGAACAGACAGAGTGAAGGTGCAACTACAGAGTGTCTCAATTCTACATGGCCCTTCTTTGATGGCTTCGAAGTCACGGCACGCAGCAAACGGAAGGTGCGCGGCGCTGAGAACAAGAAGGAAGCTATTGAGGCGATCGCCAAAGAATGGGGCGTCGAGTGTCCATGAGGACACTGGCATGCGGCAGCGTTGTAGGGATTAGGCTTAAGGCTGCTCGATATCTTGTCGAGGAAGCCACCAGGGACTCAAGACATCAAGTCATGTTGAAGCTGCAGCTACTGGGATGCCTATCGGCATGAGGTAGAAAACCATTCCTGCCTGCTTTATTTTCCAGCTTTGCCCACGGAAGGACCACCCTACCCTTGAGTCAGCAGCGTATGCGAAGCGTTTTGAATTTCAATTAAGAGATGTCAAGCAGGAGGTCGCAGACGATCCTGTCACGTCTCACCGCTCACGTACAATGTATGAAGCTTCACGATGTGATGCTTTCAGAGTTTCTCTTGCAGAGGCATGACAGCAGGTCCGTTCTGGGCACGTGAAGCTTCCGGCAAGGTTTCAATGCACGGAGTTCGGGAATGTTTGCGTGTCCGCATCCCAACTGGTGCATCTATCTCGGGCAGAGTCCTCGCAGGTCACCTGCCAAGCAGGCTAGCGCTGCAGCATACTGTCTCGAGATGATTCTGTGTTGGCATGTAGCTTTGTGTGAGCTCTAGTGTAACCGTTAAAACTGTCACAGCCCTGATGAGGTTGAGCATTGCACCAGAAAGCCAAAGTCTGCTGGAGCTTGGAGAGGTCCTAATGATTGTAGCTCTAAATTCTAAAGAGCGGCAATGCAGCTGGAGAACTTGTTACCAGTTACCAGATCCAAGCTTGCAAGCTAGCTGTTGGGGCACTCTTTGCAGGGCACCACGCCTGCGCCTACCACCAGTGAGGGCGCTACCATGCACTGACGAATTGGCCTCCTCTCCAGCAAAATACAGAGACACGGATTCCCTCGTTGCCTTCATCTGTCATCCTGCAGACAGGCTGGTCAGCCGTTCAAGAGTGCAAGCCTGGTCTGTGTCCCGCCGTCCAAGCCAATCCATGCATCCCGGCTCAGCTTAATTAGGGCTGAAGTGGTGATCTGCTGAAGCGAACAGACAACAAAGAAAGATAATTTGCAGATCTGGCCATTCAGTCTTAGTCGACCCAGCGAACCCTCCCGTGCCGGGGATGAAGCTCAGCGTCGCATCTGTTTGCATCTAGCCCGCGGCTGAGAGACTATGTCTGCAATCACCCTACCAGATTGACACCGCAAGAGTTCCTTGGATCTACTCCCCGGTGTACGAAGAGGCCAACGAGCCCTCGCAGGCATCATCGGGCCATTGAACAGGTGTCGCGTCCCCCAAAACTTGGAGCACGTTCACAATTCTTTGACATGTCCAAATGTGAATGTGTGTGCGTGTGTGTGTGTGTGTGTGTCTGTTTGTCAATCTGTCTGTCTCTGTGGGGTGATAGCAGTGTAGTGTATGTGTGTGTACAGTGTATGTGTGTGTGTGTAAATACACGTATGTGAGTGAATTCTAAGTATAAGTTCTATAAGTAGTTCTAGTAAGCATCTAGACGAAGAGCACTGACATGTTCTAAAAGTTACACAAACGTGTGTGTATATGTATAAATCTGTATGTATGTATGTATATATATATATATACGTGTAGACAGATATAGATATGTAGGAATACCACTGATCTAACGAAGTTTGAACATGTTCATTCAGGCTGCGGCAAGTGCTTCTAAGATGCTTCGCAGCGCCACAGCCGGACAGGTCCTGTTTGGGTTTTGGTTTAGGGCTTGAGGGGGGATTTGGGGCTTAGATTTGAGGTTTAGCAGTTTACGGGTCGGGATTTACGCGGTAGGGAATTGAATCGTCACGGGTTGGTAGGGTGCGTGTGGGGCGGAGCTTGGCAATGCTTGTGGCTAGCGCCCTCTACTCTTGATGCAGTTGCAATGTGTTGCAATGGCAGCAGCCATGCAAGACCGCCGCAAAAGCAGGACGACCTGCAACACGTCCGGAACATGACCGTAAAGCAAAACTTTTTCCGCGTGCCCGCATGTTGAGTGTTGTGATATTTGCTAATTTTTGATATTGCTGTTGCTGATCTAGCCATGATCGTTACAGACTTATACCCGACCATTGTTGTGCATAGACGTCTCTTGGAGGCCTTGGCCTCGGATTTCTTGCGCCTTGAGGCACAAAGGGACGTCCTTGAGGCGGGCATCCTATGATACTTGTAGTATAGTGTAGCTATAGTATAGTATATAGTAATATAGTATACAGTAAATAGTATATTGTATAGTATGTAGGAATAGCGGTGATTGTAGTTGATTCAGCAGGATCTACTACGAAACAGCCCGGATCACAGACCCAGGATGTTTGCCGTTTGGCAACAACACCACTACAACGCCACACGGCTCAACATGGGCACCGAAAGAAACATGAAAATCAACCAAGTATGCATGTATATATACATATATATATATATGTATATATGTATATATTAAAAAAGAGAACCGGGGTACAAGATGTGTTTGTTGCCTTGTGTGCTTTGCACAATGCACACCTGCGTTAGTGTTTTACTTGATGTTGCTGTGCATGTGGCTGTCTCCAACCCTTTCCCCAATCCCCACACGGCAACCATGTCGAAATTGCATGATTCGATGCTTTTCTACATGCGCCTTGACATTTGCTCATCGGCGGCACTCAAAGACTGATGTTGGGTTAGCGGACCCATAGTCTTATGTCGAGCTCTTGAGCGAACTCTCTATCTAGGCCTTTGCGGGAGAGCAGCGGATAGGACAACCCTGCAATGCACATCCGTATTATCTTTCTCATTGTTATCGTTATTTTTACTAGTGCTAGTGTTATTGTCATCATTACAGTATTGGCTAGTAATATTGTTATTATAGTTGCCACCACTATTACTGTTACTATTCGTACTATTAATATGTTGTTGTTTTCATCTTTCGTTATTCTGTATAACTTGGTTTGTTCATTGTGTTCCTTCTTCTTCATCCTATCTAGCATTGTGTTGATTATCTTTGTGTGGCTCAAGGCTGGCTTGTTGGAGTTTGCAGTCGTTGGATTTTTTCTGCAGCTATGTATGACTTGTTTCCCGAAGCCTTCTGGCGGCACTATGGGGTTCTGGTTGAGGTTCCCGCACAGCGAGCACGGAAAAATGGTGCCCGCATATCCTATTATACACAGCACATGGTGCAAGTCTGATCCCCGCGTCCTAATATTGACACAGATGCGTCCAAACCCGCGTCTCCTGCTGTGGTGCGGTGCATACTTGTCGCTGGAGTCCGATTGTTCATGGAGGATTCAAGTGAGGCGTGCGCCCCGGGGCCAGGATTCATCAACAAACAATACCACATGGACGACCTTGCGCTCTCAAAAACCTTTAATCACAGCAGTACTTGGAAGAAAGGATTCGGGATGTCCCTCTGGATCCCACAAGCTAACGGAGGCAAGCAGAAGTCCCGGGCTTCTGAAATGTGGTCTTTCACTGTTTGCCGATCTTTGCTGGAATGATTCGTAAGCCTCCTTCGTGCCACCTAAGTGTTCCCTATGTCCTGTAACCGGTTAGCATCGGGTGGACGCATATGGGGTAGAATTGCGGCAGGTCGGGAGCAGCAAATCGGATGCTCAGACATTCGTGACAGCTAGGAGCCATAGCCAAGTGGCAAGATCGGAGAATCACTTAGCATGCAGAATTCAAATTACTGCAACTGGCCAGGGCAAGCAATGGCAGTGCCTGGAGGACATGGAGAACCGGAAGCTGGTCCTCTTCCATGTCTTTGAAATCAGCAGACCACTAGCGTAGACTGCGGTGCAACAATCGGCAACGAGTTTACGACGATGCCAGGTGAACCAGCAGAGGCAGAAAGCTTATGCCGACATCCTTGACCGGCGTCTCCGGGTTGAGGCTACTGGTACCTTTCATCCAATGATTCAATACCCATGTTGCATTGAGGACTTTGCAGTTGCAGCGAAGGCATCCGTGTACGCGTGCCTCTTGAGACTCCCAAAACAAGCACAGATTTGGAGAGTGGCTTTCACCCGTGAAGCTCAAGCAGCCTGCAGGGAAAGCAGCAAAGTGTCACCAAAGAGCGCAACCTCGTGATACGCACGGAGGCATGGGCCTCTCTGTTGCGTGAGTGGCGAACGTGGGAAACTGCGAGACTATGGGGGTGCGGCATGCCGTCGATCATTATCATAATCATTGTCGTTATCATATGTCACTTGGATCTTTGATGAGCCTTGTAATGATGATGATGACGACGACAATGATAGTGAATAATGATCATGATGATGAGGCTGACGAACACGCACTGCAGCTCGCAAAGATCGGTCTTTATCGCAGTGTGTGAGGTCTTCGCCGATGGCATGTACACCAGTGGGCTAGATAGACAATTGTGGTAGTATAACTGCACGAGTGCCTTGTCATCTACTGTCCCCGCTGATAGCACTGCACAAACGAGAACAGACTAATATGACTATGTTAGACCTGGGACAGGACAAGCTTGCCGTCATCTAGGACTCGCATGGCGAAGTAGCATAGCAGCAGGCCTGGCGAAATTTCCGATTAAATTGACGACATCCCATTCCCCCCAAGTCCCGGACACGAACAAACCAAGCGACAAAACCCAATCAGATAAAAATCCGAAAGCCCACAGTCCAATCCAAAACCCGGAGCCCTCACGCATGACTCATGACCCCAAGCCCATGAACTTTGACTTGAAGGGCCCATGGCCAGACCGCCTGAGGCCACCAAATTATGCAGTGGCCGTGCCGAGGGTGAGGCGTCGACTGGGCTTATGATCTTCTGGAGTTTCGGGGCTCCTGTTCGATGCGATTTCCACGCAGAAACCTCATCTCGTCTTGCACGGAAAAGCTTGCCAGGCGATCAACCACATCCGTGCTCGTAAAGAGCGTTTCGGAGTGGAAGTGGAGCAGATGTCGTGCCCCAAGACACAAAACACTCAGAGCACGGTGCACCTTCTTTTGCACCTGTGCAGGTGGAAAGACTGGCAGCAGCGCGTCGCCGCCAAAATTCGGGAGGACGTTGCGCGGCAGACAGCCAACTTTCTTCAACCCGTGGGTGCTACTGTACTTCCTGCTGGCTCCGTCGTCGCAAGGACATCGAAGTGGCCCGCAGGGATGCGGAGCACTGCAAAGCAAGGCAACAGGAAGCCATGGAGGCTTGGCTTTGGCCCTTACTCCTGCTTTGTGCAGGGACTCCTGCAGTCAATTCCTCTGTCTGACTGATGTCATCGGCCCTGTGCTGCACGAAGCTCCGTGGAATCTTGAGCTGGCATAGATGGATCAAGCAGGGGAAAGTAGCTTTTGTAGGTAGCGCCAGGTAGGGGCACGGCGGGGCCGTGACTGAGTCGTGCAGGCACCGGGAACTTACGGCAAAGGAGCGGCTTGTCCCACTATGCTTCGGGATATTCGCCATGCTTCTTGCTCCTTTTCATCCTTGTTTGCCGTCCTGCAGTTAGCCTCCTTCTGGTCGTACTGCCGCGTGCAACAGGCCATGCCGGACAAGGATGTGCCCCTCACTGCCGTGGTCGGCGCCGCGGCGGCTGCCAGCGCGGTGGTCGGCGCCGCCACGGGTGTTGCCGCGTGCTTTCCGTTTATTTGCTGCTCGTTGGGGCTGTCGCCGTTGAACAGAGATTTCAGCTGCGACTAGTGCAGGGGGGTTTCAGGCGATTGCACTATCTTGCCGGCGACGTGCGTGTGACGCTTGGGGATTTGAACGTGCAGGGGGTTAATGGCCATCTATGTCAAGGCCAGTTTTTTCGCATCTAGGGAATCTAGACGTCAGGTGTTGAGGCAAGGTCACCCTCTGGTGGCTTTACAGATCTACACAAGAGTATCCTATCATACGAAATATCAAACAATATACTTTTATGTTATATGGCCTTTTTTATATTATACGACCGGTGTGTATACATGTACATACACGCCATAAATAGTAAGACTATATACTACTCGAATATACTACGACTTTCTGTATCCGGTTTTACGATACCGCAATACACTACAAGGCCCTCTTCATGGCTCTGAAGGGGAAAGAGAAGGCAACCGCGAGCGAGAGCGCGGCGAGCCTTGGACGCAACTCAGGGATTGCTGGCGCTCGGAAGATTCTGCTTCATAAATACAATATGTTTGTTTCGGTATATGATAGTATTAGTTATGGACCGCAAGGGGATAGCATTTCTAGTTACATTCCCAACCCATATTGAGATGTCGTGAACTGGAAGTTGACTCCTCCTTTCCTCAGCTTCGCCAGCAACCTTTGCGAACTGTTCTTGGAGGTTCACGGGTAGTTATAAGTAGGGTTATAAGTAAGGTAACTATAATTATGACCTATATTAGGGGACTTATAACCCCACCTATAACTACCCATGAACCTCCAGGTTTACGTGCCAAGAAGTGGGGCCACCCAACCCCCCAATCACCGCAGGGAGATTCCAAGCTCGAAATCTTGAAGCTGCGCGGTCGTTGATTATCATTATGATTGCTAATATTATCTTAGTATCAGCATTATTTTTACGGTTATTATCATCATTATTACAATGTATTATCATCATTATTGGTTTGGAGTGGCTGAAGCTTGTTTAAACCCGACCTGCACGAGGCCTGAGATCCCCAAGATGAAGAGCGCCTCTCCAGACAGTGGCATGATGGTTGAGGACGGGGGCGCCCGGGAGAGAGCGTAGAGGCGTAGATCAGTGGCTTTGAGAGTGGTGTCGAGTTTGAGTCATTGAGTCTAAGAGGGTCCTCGAGGCTTTAGCAGAAATTCACAAGGCTTGCCAGCTCTTCTCAACCCCCAGCCGTGCGCAGCCAAGGAAGCCCTAGAACCCAGAGCCGAACTTCCGAAGTGTTACAATCAACTTACAGACCCCGGATACTCTCCCGAGTCGAGTATCATGCTTATGCAAGGACCAGAGATCCAAGAAAGCTGGCCTTGCAGCCACATGGACAAAGCCTGCCGGGAGCCTGGATCTTTCATGTGTGGCGCCTGTCCCTCAAGCTCCGCAAATGCCACATCATCCAATTCGGGAAATTTGTCTCTGTGTGATGGTTTTGCTCTGCCGTCTCATGTGGTCAAGACAGGCAGATGCAGTAAGCACTTTGACAAGAGCGAAGTTGCCTTACCTACTTTCTCACGCTTTCTGCAGGTTGTGATTGCGAGTCCTGCCTTGGAGCCCTTGGCCAAAGAGGCCATAGTGCTGCCTTGCATCACCTCGACAGGCCCTGAAGCAGACTTCCCACACTTAAGCTTACAGCCGTGAGGTTCGCAAGAGACTAGGCGAAGACGAGTACCCGGAGTGGGCCGGTTTGCGTCTCAAGCAATGCAGGGCCTCAGCTTAAGCAGAGCTCTTTAGCACGCGTCCTTCTTGCACTAGGTCCGACCGTCAACCTGGAGTACTTCAAATCGAAGGATCCGAACGTCAAGTGCCCTCAGCTGATGTTTATCTGCTTGATTGCTCTGTAGCGAAAAGGTCTGCAGCCGCTCTGTGGCTGCCAGGTTCAATTGGAAGCGCGTCGTGGGTCGAAAAATTGTTTTCCTCTTCGACACCGTCGACCAGACCCGATTCTTCGAGCAGCGAGGGCCCCAGGGATGAGCCGGGCCCGGGACCCCCTGGGCCCGGGCCCTCCTTTCCTTGGATGTCTGCTTTTGCCGGATGCCTCTGGAATCCTCTGGAGCCTCAGGCTCTCGCTGCTTCAGGCGCGCTTCGCTTGCCATAGCTCCGCGCAGAGACTCTAGAGCTCCCTGAGCACAGGCCCTCCAGGGCTTTGCAGTTCCGGATGGCGAGGACAAGGGAACCAAGTGGAAGACCTATGCCTTGAGCCCGGCGTGGTGCAAATCTGCTTTTTGCCAGCTCCCAAGAGTCTGGTATCAAGGTGAATGCTGGTGCCTACTCCTGGGGTCGAGCTTCGCAAATCACTGTGGTCATACCGTGCCACGGATGCAGCTAACCAGCCCTGAAAATCCCTCCATGCTATCCTGGCCCTAATTCTTCTGTGGTGACTGCGAGATCGCCGAGTGCTAAGGTGGTACAGACCATGCCAGATGCTTGGCTCAGAAGACAAAGTAATATAGGAGCCTTAATAATTACCTACACTATGTTGGGGGCTCCTTATTATAATTACAGTATGGTGGGCCCCAAGACCCTATTCTAAGTATTAAGGCCCCTATATTACCCAGCGCGTCTTGTTATGCCTTGGGTTAGCGATAGCACTTTGGACACCGACATGGGCCCATTTTCGGGAGTTTTCTGGCAAGGTGGGGTAGCTCGTAGAACCGTGGAACAGCTAAGGATGGAGAGAACCAGCAGATGGCACCTGGATGACGCCGGGAAGTGGATAAACAGCAACCCAGATGTTCGGGCCCGAGTTTCTGCAGAAGACCCGAAAATTGCACGCAGAGTTCAGTAGAGGATCTCAGAGTTAACAGCAAGCTGACGCATTTCGATTTCCCATGCCCATACGCAGGGAGCATGGCTGGATGTGCCCAATGCCCTGCAACTTGGCTAGCGATCCCATCGCGAGGGCGCACAGCTCAGACGGAATGTTAAACTGGATGTGTGTAAAGAGTGGGAGACCCGAGCCGGAAAGCTTGCAGGGTCGCACTCGCGTGCTGCAAGCGGCGTCGTAAGGTACATGGCGCGTCTCCTTGCGACTCCTGGATCTGTCCCTCCGCTGCCCGGGCCGAACAGCTCCATGGATGGAATGCCACTTGGCCACGTTGCTATGTCCAAACGCCTCTTCCCAATTCCATTTAACATTTCAGAATGCATTTGCAGCTGCGCCCCGATGCAAGGCCGCTGAACCCTCTGTGGCTGGCACCTTAGAGCTCTCTGCGACCCGGTGACCCGCCCGTCTCTCTAGGAGCATGTCGGCCAAATCCGATGCGCTCTCCAGGCGCCCACCCTTGGAGCTACTCTTCGTGGAGCTTCACGAGGACCCAAGCCCTTGAGCAAGCCCTTCCATGGCCTGAACCCACGTCTCCCTGAAGCTTCCCCCCCTCCCCCAAACCAGGAAGCGCCTGTGGCGCGGTCGGTCAGCGACCTCGGTGCCACCATCAGGCGCACGGAATTGGTACAGATCAGCAGTGCGCTCTTCGAACTGTTTAGCAAGCCGAAATGAAGGGAGGTTGGCCTCCGTTCCTGTCCCTCGCCTCCCCTCCGCATGGGCATGTCAGGATGGAGCGATTTGTCCCCTACTTCTTGAAGAAGTACAAGGCCAAGCCCACATATCCAGGCCGGGCACGGGTTGAATGTCGAAGTCGCCACAAGCAATGCTTGTACAGACCGAGTAGTCAGTCCATCACTTACCATTTGACCAGGAGCCTTGTTTGCAGGTCGCCATTCTTGTTTTGAGAAGCACGGCGTAGGGTTAGTCGCTCATAAGGGTCAGCCGACATCATATACGGCTATACCATGCAGATGCGGAAGCTTTGTAACAAACATTCGATTCCTTGCGGATCCTCCTCGCAACCCGAAGCCGAAGCCCTTTTCCACAAAAATCGCCTTTTCGAACACGGCCCTTTGCATTGGAGTTTCCAAAATGTATATTTACCTTTTAATTCCAACACCGCCCTTGAAAGGCAAGAACAACGTGTACATCCTGTTCCCTGACCATGGCGCGTACGATCGCTACGCGGAAGCCGTGGAGCAGGAGCTCTTCCTCGATCTCGACCACATCCTGCAACTTGCTGCTCTTAGGAATGATGTTTTATGTTTCTGCCAATATACCTTAAGGGGATTAACAAGACTATTATGTTTGTTCTGGTTCTATAGGGGCGGCTAAGGCAAGTTGGATGCAGGGCTTTCGGGTTTTTGGGGTGTAGGTAAGGCTAGCGGCTATTAGAGAGTATCCGGGATTCGGGCGGATTTCCAAGGTCTAGGGTTCAGCTTTCAGGGGTTTCGGGCCAAGGGCGTAATTATGAGGAGTTGCTACTGGCAGGCGTAGGGTCCACGGGGTACAGGGCTTCGATAAGCAGGCTTATTAAGGGTAGGTAGCGCATCAGGTCATGCAGCGACGAGGTTTAGGTCAAGGTTCTGTATCCGCCGCGCAGGTACATCAAGAAGACAAGAGTTGGCGAGTCCATCGGGCAGGAGCAAAAACTTTTTTATGATCAGAACAGGACCCAACGCGGGTTTACGGGTGTGTGTGTGTGTGTTACTGTCACCATGGTTGCAACTTCCGCTGTCCTGCGAGCCGGCAGGACGGAGTACGAGAAGACAATCCAGTTCAACTCGGACAAGGAGTGGGTGTGAGAGACGAATAACCACAAGCCATAGTAGTAACCACAGTCTAGCCCATGATAGCAACCATAATTACTACAATATTGCTCTGGCCGTCCACCCTCCCTCAGTCCTCTTTGGGTTCCTTCAGAAAAGGTTCTGGTGAGCTCTCCTCAGCCGCCTCAGCTGTGACAGCTCAGCCTCTCTCCAGGCTCTACTTTAGGGGCCTTAAGAATTAGAATAGGGTTTTGTGGCCCATTATACTATAAGTCTATAAGTATAATAAGGAACCCCAAAATAGTATAGGTAGTTATTAAGGCCCTTATTTGACTCTTAGCACGTGGTTAAATGAGGTCCCATTAGGAGAAATACAAGGCCAGCCATGAGACCTGAATAGATGATGGAGCGGTACGCTTGAACTTCTGCTGATCCCACAAGAGCACTGCTGTAAGACTCTGCTCAACGGCTGAACAGGACCACATTCTCATCATCGATGACTTCACCAACTCCGGAAGCACCCTGTTTGGGGCGGTTGAGCGTCTCGGTGACGAAAACGACCTGTCAAGTGCCACTGGAACTCGCGTACATGCTGCCTTGAACGTCACTCTGGCTGCAGCACTTGAAAACTGGCGCTGCTAGATTCCAGCATCAGGCCATCCCGTTTGCAGAGTCAACCACAAATTGCTTGAAGGGTTTGTAGCTGAAAAGCGTAGGGAATGATGAAGAATCGGCTCTTACACTCCGGATCTCCCTAGCCACCACGATCTTTCGCCGCAAGGTTAGTCAAGAAGTATGCAGGGGGCAAGGAGATGAACGTCTCCATTTTTGTGTCCCACCTCGTGGCGACCTATGATCCAAAGGCCAGCTGTGAGGGAGAGCCAGGGTCGGTGTCATGGATTGCTGGAGAGCTGCAATGGCCGTGCCTAAAGTCGCTATGCAGGTTGTCGAGGGGCTGAAGGACAAGCTTCACAAGCTTGGCAAACAGTGCCGAGCCTTTGCAGCAATATGGCCACAGCAGTCACCGGGTTAGTTCTTTGAAGCGTTTCCTCGTGCTGCTGCTGCTGCTGCTGTGCATCTGCATGTTGGAGTTAAAAGGCTGAGACGGCTGAGAAGGGCTCGCAGCGCATAGACTAGCGGAATAGCACTTGGCAGTAGGCTGCAGCAAAGCATCACACCAAGGTTTCTACACCACAAACTCCATCCCCATGACGACGGACTTGCTCAAGGGAGATGAGCAGGCCGCGGTCAAATATCGGGCACTACCGTCGGTCTGCACACTCACAATCGGAAGGGTCGTTGTGGAAGCCTTGTCACGGGGAGCCGACAATCGAGATCTTGCAGCATTGGTTTTGCAGGTGCTGGGTTTTGAGGTCGACCCTCTATTCTTTTTTGTATTGTGGCAGGCCACGGTTATTGACATCTCCGACTTCATCGCAGAGTTGGTGGCGAAGTGATGCTACTCGTGATCGGCTCTCTTGTTGCTCCGCAGTGAGCTGTGGCTTCTCAGGTGTTTGACCGGCATATCCGCAAAGCCACCGCCATTCTAGGACTCCGCTTATCTCCACCATTCTGCTCTCAACTGTTCAAGTGGACGGACAATGAATATGGCCGAGTAGGGCACATTGACAGAAGGTGCAAGGGCCACTTGCATGCACGCACACATAGCAAAGTATGGTAACTGACAGCCCTGGTCATTCGACAGGGCTGACCACCGGCGAGAATTGGGGATGTGTCGGTGATGCCTCGGTAGAAGACTGGGGATCATGAGAGGCGACTGTACAAAAAGACTGAGGAAAGAAGTGGTAATCTTTAAGCAGTCTGGGCTGGCGAGGCCCGATATGAATAGTTAACAACGACACAAGTTACTTACTATGACCATTATATATACATGGCAACAAAGATAGCACCAGTCATAGCAGAAGCTTCTTGATCGCGATTCCACGAATCGAGCCTCGCTACTCCGGATGGAGCAGAGGGTTTCTCGTCCTTTGCCATCTCTTGGCCGCCAGCGCCGCGACATATGTCGAAGAAACATGCACAGGTCTCGCACCCCGATGTGTGTCCGATGTGTGTAGTGGCTCGGATCATTTGGTTTGGTGTTGTAGACTGTGCCTCAGGTGGCGCTGACGCAAGAAAGGCTGTGCTCTCAGAAGAAGTGCCTCCGGGAGGTTGCCTTGGTAGACGTTAGCCGTTAGTTTGATCCTGGACTGGAGTATCAAATATCATGGGTAGCTTCGCATTGGGCAAGTGCTGTCGAATTCCGCCTCGCCAACATTGTGTGAGGCTGCTGGTTGATCTTCTGGAAGCGGAGTTCTTGGCGCAGAAGGCTGGCAGATTCCATATTCAGCCGACTTGCTCCGGTTACTCATGGTGCTGAAGCCTTCGTACTCTTCTTTTGTACATGATGGTGCGCCCCTGGACGGGCCTGAGATGCACCGGCATAGATTGATCCCGATTGACCCATTCACAACCGAATCAGCCCTTCTGCAATGCAGAAGAGGGGATGTGAGACCCCGGGAGCACGTTTGGGGCTGGCGCCGCAGGAGAGGGAGAAGCTCTATGAGGAGGCTCGGCTCGGGGTTATGTCAAAGGCCGGCTGCCTGCGGCTTTATGCCTGCCATTCCAAGCAGAAGCCGGAATTCCTACAGAAGGAATCGCAGGCGTTGCACATAGAAAACTACAGAGCGTACTCAGCATCATGGAGTGGACGCCGAGGTGGAGGAGCAGCAGAAGCGGCTGCGGCAAAGGCCGGCCCACCAGGATCAGTTCGGAGTTTCCGAGATCACCACCCATGCTCCTGATTCACACCAACAACACTCTAACAATCGGCAAATGACCACTCCGTATTTCCAGCCAGATTGATTCTTGTTGGTCTTGGTCTTGATTCGGGACTTGCCTGAGGCGCTTGAAAAACGAAAACTCCGAACAAGAGCATTAACGACGAGGTGGCATGGACTGATCACTTGCAAGATGCAGTTGGACGATGATAAGATGAAGCACGCAAGCACATACCACCCGTTGGGCAACCGGAGACAACCTGAGCTTTCATGGATCCGAAAGCATACCCTCACAACGCGAACCAAAAAAACACAGATCCGGAGTTCTGGTCAGGCTGCACGAGGAGCGGCATGCCCTCGACGAGCGGCTGCAGGCCCTCCAAACTCCCGAGCCTTCTTCGGTTCAAGCTCTGACCGCGAGCCCGTCTTGAACTGCTTGCAAAGCCGTGGCTTTTGGCTTTCTGCTTCTGTGATAGGCTCCGCCCTCGCACTTCCCAATGGCGCAGTTCTAAACGTTTTTTTGGTAGGGGGAACAGCGTTGTCATCATTGCCACCTTCATCAGTGTTATGCGGAGTTCTACTGCCACTACTGGCAGGCTTTTGATTTGCCATGTTTGTTACTTGCACTTGCTGTGGGGTAGATGGAAGTCTGGAACTGATTTTGCATGAAGCGCTGGGAAACTGGAGAAATCTACCACGTGGAATTGTGAAGGCTGCCGGCAGCTGGAGGGGCTTCTAAAAAAGTTGACCTACGGACCGCACCAAAAATAAATGCAAAGATGTAAGATGTTAAATGCATTTCAATTGGAGTCCATGTTGTCGCTGTGCCGAGCCTCGTGATGGCGTCTTCGAAGCCCACCAGAGATAAGAGACGACCCAAGAAGCAGTTCTTTACGGTTCAGGGCTTGGGGTTTCGGGGTTTCTGATGGCAAAAAAATGACAAAGAGGCCCAGCCTCTGAGAGGGATCTTTACAAGCGAAGCCACGAAGAGCTGTTCTCCAGGCATTTACCACGCGGCCTCCCACCGTAGGCCGGGGATGGGTCGTGTGTGCAGTCTTATAAATCTACCGTACCAGAACCAGGCTGAGTTCTTTCATGAATGCCCTTCTTCAAAGCAGCTGATCCCTTGGGCGCTATGCACGCATGAAGCTATGTGATCCGCTTGACAGGTTTATCGTTACTCACTAGTCACCAATCAATGATTCATACTGATACTGCCATGCTGCTTGAATCTAGAGAGCTAGTCATGGCGAAGGCATGGAAGGTATACCGTGGGTATATGGCATATATGGATTGAAGTGCCCGTGGTTGCAGCTCCTGGTGCAGCTGGGAGCGCACCCAGCGCGGCATCGGCCTTCGTCGCAGCTGCAGCACCGCCCCCCAGTGCAGTCTGGCTCTAAGTTCCGGCATACCTGGGCCGTAGATCCTAAACCCGGACGGTCCAAGTCATGGTCGAAGCCTAGGCAGCAGCAGGGGCCACCACTTCCCCTTCGGCAAGGCGGAACTGGCGATGCTGGGGCACTGTACTGGCAATTAGTACTATTTGCGTGGGCTAGGTCTTCATGGAATCAAGGACCTTTTGCATCCTTTTGGTCCCATGGAGCGATGACAATGACCGTATACTGCGTATACTGCCTGTGCTTCGGTGCCTTTTCCCCCCTGCTATCAGGCAAGGAGTGGCGGAAGCGCCAGCACGGCTCTCAACTTTGCGTCCTGTCTGTTCGAGCATTTAGATGCGCGGCGGAGAGCCTGAAACATCCGAAGTTCCGAGGCATCGCTCATGTTGAAATTAAGGTCACCGCATCAAAGGCGTGCGGTCGGGCCGCTTCGAACGACGCCGCTGGCAGCTGTCTTGGCACGGCAGCATGCTTGTAGCTGGTTGTTTGGTGTTTCTGTGGTGGGTCACCGCATAGGTTTAACGTACTTGGTGCCGAGGATTTGTGCCCAAAGCAGGCACTCGCCATTTCGAGGCCTGAAAGGTTTACTCGAGTTGCGAGCGTCGAATGTTTGCAGCACCGTCGCCATAAGAGCCTTTCTTCTGTGCTGATACTGCGCGA
Organism: Symbiodinium sp. clade A Y106; assembly: GCA_003297005.1. Classification (NCBI taxonomy): domain Eukaryota; class Dinophyceae; order Suessiales; family Symbiodiniaceae; genus Symbiodinium; species Symbiodinium sp. clade A. The sequence goes on from BGNK01002096.1 coordinate 65,166, forward strand.
GGTAGAACCGACTTTTTGCAAGAGTGAACAGCCAGGTGTACCAGCAGCTGCGCCGCAATGAGATGGAGATGCAGGACGCCACTGCATCCAAGCCTCATGTGGGTGGGTCGTTCCCGGATGTATGTGTGTGTGTGTGTTGCCTGTAGATTCTGCAGATCTCGAGAAACAGCAGCAACGACATGGAACTCTGGGCAAGGCGGTGAGAAGAATGGCGGCACCACGCTAATTGCAATAGCAACCATTGCCAGGAGAGGTTGCAACATGATATGAGAAGACGGAGACACAGCTACAAGAGCGACGGCAACGCCAACAATTATCAACCGACAGCACTGCCACCACGAACACAACACCAACACCAACCAACACCTCCGCCAAAACAGGCAAAGGAGGCAGAGCGTGATGACAAACAGCAAGGGCATTACCGCGACAATCGCAGCAGCGCAGCAGCGGCAATGCTAGGACGGTACCACTATGTCACTATGCAGCTGTAAATCGAAACCCTCAACACCACCCTGACCTTGAGCCCTGAGCCCTGAAGCCACTGTGAACCGCTTCAGCGACCCGAAAGGCCGACCTCAGACTACTGGAGGCTCAGCCGCTGGTGTGCGAAGAGAGCCTACTATACGGGTGTAGTGACAGTGGCTGTATGTCTCGAGAGAGCAGAGTATGCCGTAGCAGCGATGCTTGTTGGCTTAAGGGGCGTTGTCCGAGTTGAGGGCTTAGGGCTCAGACCTGGTGTAGGCAGTGCTTTCTTGCAGAGCTTCTAAATTCTGGCGCAGCGCAGGATCGGCAGGTGATCCATTGCCTCCACTGTGGATCCACCCGGGCACCCCCGGGGTCTCCCTCTGGGTGCGGGGCTTGGATTCACGGTCAAAGGGCTGGTGAAGAAGGTGGCAAAATCTGTTGAGGTTTTGAGGGGAAAGCGGTGCGATTTTGGTGGGCGAGGGCTGTTGGTGTGCTCGTACAACAATGGGATGCTGAAGATTTGGACTCTTGGGGGCAAGTGGCTGGCTGGTTGAAAATGCGAAAGAGAGGTCTGAAAGGTTGGAAAAAATGATGGAAAATTGATGGTATGCTCGTTGAGATAAAATTGGTGATTCGGGGGTGTGGGGGATGAAGTGGTATGCTGTTGGAGAAAGTACTTGGGAAAAACGAGTGGAAAAAGGGGTTTTGGTGTGTGGGGGGGTCTATGTGCGGTGCCATACACCTAAATAGGCAAGGTATCCTCTAACTGATTACCGATTAGGGGTGCCGTACCCAGGGTCTTTAAAAGGGTTTAGCTGGGGGTTTTCCTTCATGTGGGCGTTCGTTGGCTGCAACTTGGGGCTTTCTAGCTTTCGTCTGAGGCGTTGTGATGTTTGCGGCCACTTTGTTGAGCTACTCCAGCTTCCTCCGCAAATCGCACGAGGCTGGGGTTCGGAATTCTAGGGGGCAGTGGTGGTGGGGATACTTAAGTTGGACACGCGGGAGTACCCATAGGAAGACTTAGCTTTCTCTTCCCGGCGTGCTGTCAACTGATTGTGCGTTTGAGTGCTTCTGGAGTTCTTACAAAGCAGGACTCCGAAGCAATGGGGAAGCAAGCGCTGAATGCCAGGCCCCGCACTTCGCGTGAATGTGTCGCAGCCCCGAACATCGGATGCAGTGACGCAGGCCATGGCTCGGTTCCTGTGAACAGCGGAAAGGGCTGAGCTCCTAGGCGTATATATTATATGTTATTTCTTGGGTCAAGTGCATGGGTCAGGATTCTTGTCATTCGTACACTTCGATCGGCTATTCAGTTCAGCTAGCAAGTTTGGCACCGGAGCTTTTGCTCCAATCGCTAGGCAGACTGCAAGTACGATCAGGGTTCTGGACCTTTTGTCTGCGAGCATGGTGGCGATGGTTGAGGCCGCCCAATGGCTAGAGTGTAGAGCCGTGGGGTTACAAGGGGGCCGTGAATCCTTCTGCCTGGCAGTTTTGGCTCAAGCCTGACACGAACCCCCGCGATCGCCAGCACACGAACCTCTGTCTAAGGCGGGCCGGCTTTCAATGTGAGCAAGCCTGAAGTTACTAAATGTCCCCCGATCCTGCTCAGTCTTTCTCGGAGCCGAACTTGGAGCAATTAGTACAAACAGAGTCTACGGAGAGATAGACAGCATAGAGATATAGATGTCTAGAGTTGTCGTCGATCGCAGCACCCGAACAAGTCCGTCGCACGAGCTGCAGGAGCTGAATACAGCTGTTGCGTAACTACTGCCGGACGAGAATTCGGGAACACGCTGCAAAAATGCATGTAAAACGTCATACTCCGAAGAAAGCCCAGCGCACGCTTCGCTCGTGAGGCCATGCCTGCCGGAGTCAAGAACTCGTTCGCAGCTCTTGCCATGGGTGCTCCCAGCTTTTTATGGGCCCCCAGTATCGTGGTTCCGTATGATTATTATTATTGTGGCATAATATACCCCCCCCCCAAAAAAAAACTGTATTAAAATAGTTAAGGCCCCTATAGTACCTTCGGGCATACTGGGCTTCAGGCTTTGGTCTGTGGCTTTGGCTGTAGGATACAAGGGTGCCTAGCCCAAAGCCACCCCTTCTGAATCCCATAGTATTAGTATCAGCATCAGTATTAGTATTTTTTTTGTTAGTATTAGTATTAGTACCATTATTAGTATCCATTATTAGTATTATTATTATTACTTACTATTGTCTGATGGAGCCGAAAAGCCACCAGGTGGCTCCGACTCTGAAGAGGAGGAGGAGCAAGTCCACGAGGCTTTAAGCAGTTCGGGCTTGGTTCGGGGTTTGAGAGCAACTTAGGATCGTACTATTGGGGGTATATGGGGGTTTAGGATTATATATATATATATATCTGTGTGGGTATTGAGCGTTTAGGATTACATTCATGTTGCTTAGGGCTTAGAGAGTGCATGAGTCCTGCGGCTGAAGGGTTTGAGCGATTTCAGGGGTTATTAGTGTTGAAGGGCTTCAGGGTTTGAGGCTTGAGACAGAGAGTGAGGTCTTGGGAACATAGAAGGTATAACGGGACTTCGGGAGTTCTGAGGTTCAGCACCACAGTGATTAGGACTAGAGTTGTGGACATCCTTAGCTCTAACAGGCTGCCTACTCAAGACTTTCTGGGCCTTTTGTCTTGTCTCAATTCTCAATGCTTGTCCTTCAAGTTTTTATCACCGATTCACCTAGTTACCTATTTATCATCGTACCTGCAAGCTGCAACTTTTCTTCGAGAGTCCGTCGCCGAGAAACCAGGCTTCGCAGAGTATGCTGGAAGGTCGGAAGAATGAGAATGAGGGTGACGCATTGGACCCGTTGAAGTCATCAGACAAAAAAAGAAAATCCTGCAGTTGCATTTGCAGCAAGAGCAACCAGATCATTTTCGGAACGACTTCATGACAGGTTTCTGAGGTCCCACTGAGGTCGTCTTGCCACTTCCAAGAAGGAGGTCCCTTCTAAAAAGCTGTTTTCCGACGGATTCTCTCCAGCAGGTGCCCGTGGAGGAGGAGCATCAGGCACGGTCAGGGAGGACACTTCACGGAAGCAGTAGGAGGCTTGAGCACTGAGATCACCAAATCTACGGAACTTGAGAGGTCGTCGAGGAGCCGGTAGTTGAGACCAAGGCGCCTCGCCTTTTGAGGGCTCCCTCGACTCCGAAACAGGTAACACTTTTTTGGGGCATGGGCCCTGCATAGAGACTGTGACAGTGAGGGTGACAGTCAAGTCAAGGATCACAGTGCTTCGAAGTTGTGCCTGCTTTCACCGCAGTCACATGCGAAGATACATGGGAGTTTCCGAAAATTCGGGAAACCTTGTTTTGGAGTCCTTATAATAAGGATCCTACTTTGTTACTATGTAGGGTACTATACTAGGGTCCGCTATTTCGGAAACCCCCACATTTAGCAGTCCCAGATCCTGAACTGAGAGGGTCAAAGTCCAAGCCCAGGGAAAGAAGGGCAAGAAGAAGGAGCGCAGTTCTGCCCCCGCAGAACCTGCCGCAGCCGCGGCCCCTCGGCAAAAAAGGCATACGCTGCTTTGGAACATTCTTTTTATTTTTAATGTTATATTGTTACCTATTATTATTATCATCATTACTGCTTGTTCTTCCGTGTCCGTATGAGCTGAACAGAAACTTCACGTGGGCAAACTGCCCAGCTGCCAGATAGAACTGCTAGGTTGCGCCTGTTGCTGCTGTGGCAGCAGAAGTGAGAGAAGCTCCGAAGAAGAAGGCGCACAGCTGTGTTGAATGCACGAGCAGCAGTGACTGTGTCAGACCCAGCTCTCGTCACAAATTCCTAGACATGCCATCAAAAGACATCGCATGTGCTTGCATTCCAGGAGCCAAAGGAGACGAAGGTGCCCAGCAGACTCTGTTTTCGATGATGGCTCGTTTCGGCCTGAAGCACGTAAGTGCACCCACGACGTCGGAGTCGAGTTTCTAGAAAGACAGAGTATGACAGACCACAGTCCTGTCGGAAGGCAACGAAGCCTGCCGCCCTGGGCAAGAACAAGTTTGCCATGCTGCTGGGAGACGAAGAGGAGGACCTCGTATTGTCCAGCAGGCTAGCAATGCGAATCTGGAAGCTTCAACAGAAGCAACAACAGCGACTTCAACATCAGCATCAACAGCAGCCGCAACAAAAACATGAGCACAAGCAACCACTTCAGCCACCCGATTTGCTGTAGTTGTGGTTCTTGCGAATTCTGGCATAGCTTGGAAAGCTTCAGTACAAGCATCAAGCGACTAGATCTTGCCCCCATCCTTGTTCAGCTGCAGGGTTGCCTTGCAAACCCTTCGATAGTTGTACAAGTCAGGAGTCTGATGAGGAGTGATCCAGCCACTTGGCTTTGTGACAGAATCTCGTTCAAGATCGGATCTTTGTGGAAATACGCATGTTTGCTCTGCGTAGGTAGATATGCGTTCGCCGGCAATACTCGTGTGGGTGCACCCTATGTCTATTGACAACGCTCCTTAACGCTACTCCGAGGTGATTACGGTATATTTGGGACACCGAGGTGGACAGCGCAAAGGGTGTGGTGCAGTCTTGAGAGCTTCCGCCACCTGCGTGGCCATGAAAGCCTAGAGGTCTGCCCCTTGCCGCCCTGCCACAGACTCGTTCGAATCGTTTCAGACGTTCATCTTCTAGCAATCCTCCTGTGCCCATGCCATTTGGGACCCTCATAGGTACCCTTTTCTCGAGACAGATCAAGCTTAGCTTCGTACCCTTGCCGAAATTTGGTGTGGGTGGCAAGCGTGCAGGCTGTGTTTGAAAGCCTGGCTGTGAACACATTTATGGAGATGTTATGATATGTTGAACACAGCACTGTCATCAGGCGTTAGCTCATTCATAGTAAGCCTCACAGTACCCTTTTAGTACCGCTTCTAGTATGCATAAGGGCTAACCCTATGGTATCCTATTTTCTTTTTGGCAGCCAGCCACGCTCCAGAGCTGCCTCTCGGCGGCTGACAGCCCTCGCTCTTAGTAGGCTCGGTAGACGGGCGCGTCGACTTTTTGCCGATTGCGTTCAGCCTTTTCGTAGGCCGTTGTGAGAGATACAAAAGCGAAGCTTTGCGCACATGTGTCTGTCGTGGTAGACCGAAATATCACAGCCAACTCAGAAACCACAGACTGCACCGCCGACACTTAGGAACTTCCTGCGAGTTCATTTTCCTGGCTTGCGAGCCTGTACAGTCGTGTTCGACAGTGGGGTGCAGTCCCCACTGACGCTGGCTTTGAAAATGTAACGCCCATGCGCCATCGCCGGTGCCCGGCAAGTAACTAAACAAAGCAGGCAGTTCAAAGGTTTTAAAACTATAGAGGCCTGAATGGTTCCTTAATATGGTTATCGTATAACCGTATAATATATCCCCAAACCCTTCTCTATTCTAAAGACCGACATATGACGACTAGGGTCCCTTTTGGTCCCAACAAAAGTACGGCACCCTCATAGAAAGGACCCTTAAAGGGACCCGAATTAGAGAACTACCTAAAATGAGGTGTATATATGTATATATATATATATATATATAAATAATCCCTTCCCCTGTTTAATAACCCCCCCCCCCTCCCCCCCAAATGCAAAGAAATTATTTGGGCCTTCAATTTTTTATATTGGGGGATTTCGGTTGGTTTTAGGTTTGATTTTCCGAAATTCGAGTCTAGAATTTTGAATCCCCATGCAAGGGACGGTTTCCGCGAAAAGCACGTGATCCGGAATATTAGGAACTCCCAGGCTAGGCAGCGGGGTATATTGGGGGGGGGGGTTATTAAACGAATGAAGGGATTATGTATATAGACATATATGTATATATACACATAGACACAGATGAAGCAGGGTGTGTATCAGGGCTTTGGTGAGTGTACATACGGCTGCGTGGAGATATTAGCGACTGAATATGTGGGTCTTGTTATGGGGATACTTCTAACAAAACCACACTTCAGTCGCGTATATGTATAATATACCTACATACATACATACGTGTACATATCTTTTGTCAGATGTACGCATCTATTTGGCTGTTCATTTATTCATTCGTCGATTTCATGTGTTTATTTGTTTGGCCAAAGTACATACATGCATATCTATATATGTACGTATACATATATATATATATATATGCTTATCTCTCTCTCTCCCTTTGCTGAAGTTTCATTTGTATATAGATGCTGGTCCTCTTCACACATTTACAAGCATACTCTGGGACGGGAACATGGCATGAGGTTGTCCTACCTGGGGCCAATCGGGAGTGCTGCTCAGCTTTTTGTCTGGTTAGAATGAACATATTTGCCGGGGCACTGGCTTCGCTCAGAGGTGATTCTGGAAAGACATCTGAAGAGTTTATCAAAAAGGGGGTGCCCTCGTTAAGTCCGCCGATTGGAGCTAAGGATTTTGGATGTTTCGAAGTGGTGTTGAAGTCTGAGGGGCCCCTGTTTTGATAAACGGCCAACCGGCATCATGACAGAAAAGGAGTTGATTTGCTGGCGATGCACCGTGGTTGATGCTTTTCTGAGGAGGCCCCGAACGGCACATCAGTGCTCCCCCCTACGCCCACTATCCGTTCAACGGACTCCCAGTGCGGCTCTGCACACCGTTAAACAGAATCATAACATCACTATCATCGTCAGCGGCTGCAACATCATCATCATCATCGTCGTCGTCTTCATCATCATCATCATCGTCATCCTCGTCGCTGGCCATAATCATGATCATGATTCTATCTTCTGCCGCTGGCCCCTTGAAGGCACTGAGCTTACGGCCTGCCCCTCCAGCTTTAGCTTCACGAGGCTCTCTTGGCAGTCTCAATTCGGACCGTCACGGGCTTGAGCTTGGGAGCTTGGGGAGTGAGGGTCCCAGGAACCCGAAGTTCACGGGCGGCTCAGCAACTTCGGTTAGTCAACAGTGCTACTTGGGCGGAGAGACCTCTGCATATGATGCCATAATGTTGAACAGTTCCTTATCCGCGACGCAACGCGGAAGATTGGGAGATGAGCTAACGCTTGGCCTCTTGGGGTATGGTTACGTACTATAGTGGCTTAAATAATTAGCTATACTATTTTGGGGGGCTCTTCATTATATTGATAGTAAAGCTTGGACTTGAATCGAAAGACTGCTTGCCGTCAGGGCCTCCTCGGGTCCCAGATGGTCGAGCGTCTCGCCGCAAAGAAGTCGCGCTTAAGGCAAGGTTTAAAGTTTCACTGGAACAGAAAGGTCTGGACGAAAGGGGTTTTGAGCACTGGCCAAACACAAACTCCCAGACTGCCGCTCTGGCGCAGTTTCTGAGGTTACTCAGCCGGATGATGTGGCCCTCCTGTTGGCCAGCCGTCCCTGCTCGCTCCTGAGTTTTAGTGTCAACTTAGTGAGGTGCGGGACAAGGCCAGGGTTTGCAGGCCGTGAGCTCCGGCTGGGGCGCTCCTGCGGTGGTCATCGGCATGCATATCGCAGTCTGGTGGGTTGTTGCTATTCCAATTGCAAGGCAAAGCCTGAAGCAAGGTCCCCGAAGGCATGGTGATGTCCATCCTAACCGCCACACGTCTTCGCCCCCCTGCCCTCAGAGGCCCTTTGATGAAGGAGACAGAAACCACCGAGGAACCCTCAAAGTTCCATGTAGAAGCCCATAAACGACCAGAAGCGAAAGGCAAAACAGAACACGCACAAAACTCTTACACTAGCGGTACTAGCGTTCAGTTTAATCACAACACTCACAAAAGCTTCTGAATCGCTTATCTGCGAAGCCACCCCGTCGGCTGTCGGCCACAGACCTTCCGGAGGCCCCTCCCGCGGAGCTCCGCTGGACAGCCGGCTCCATGAGGTCGGTTTTGAGGGGCTCAGCTTCTTTGGGTGCTTAGGGGTTTGTAAGGGTTCTATCAGGGTTGATAAGGGTGTATAATGGGCTTAGAGGCGGATTTAGGATTGTTGGTTTTAGGATGTTTGATCAGGATTTTACAGGCTTACCTCCTGTGGATTAGGAATCCGTTGTGGGAGCCTGGCTTCTCAGACTGCCAGCGGAAGTTGGGCTAGTGGAAGCTGTGTCGACCTTTGCACTGCAACAGAATATGCCGTTTTTGTTGCATGCTCCCTTTGCTACATACCTTTGAGATGCCGACACGTAGACGTAGTCATCAGGAAAAAACTGTTCTTCACAAGATACAGCAGCACTGCAGAATCATGCACAGCATCGCGAATAAAGCGAGCGGACTTTGAACTAAATATGATCGGATAACACTTAGTAAGAGTCTTGTTATAGTCCGTATATACTTAACACAGAATATAACCCCCAAAACCGTAGTCAAATAGATAAGACCCCCAGACGTCCCCAGATAGGCCATGATCGAACTCTTGACGGAACTCTTAGAGAAACCCCATTCTGACTACAATATATAGGGACCTTAATGATTAGAATAGGATTTTGGTGTATATTTTACTCTAATTATGATATGAATCCCCAAAAATAGTATAGATAACTATTCCCTAAACCCCAAACCCCGAACCTTGGTAATTATTTGGGCCCCTACATTATGTGCCCATATAAGACTCTGTTTTGCCTCTCGGAACCCAGGCCCGGAATTTGGTGGGACCTGCCGCCGAGGCAGGCCATAGCGCGGCGCCGGTAGAATATGCCCCAAACCGCTATTCTCATTATTAAGGCCCCTGTATTTTGTCCTTTGATGGCGGTTTAGGGATTTAGGGGCCAGGGTTGAGGCTAAACGGCGGCGTAGGTCCATACCGAAAATCGGACAATTCTATGTCGGTACGTATATCTGTAGAAACTGAATGCGCATCGTGGTGCAGGAGATCCGGCAACATTGCATGACCTACAGGGTTGTGGCAATCATCGTGGGTCTATCTCATCCCCAGTGTTTTGCTAACGGGTTGTTAGATCTGCTTGAACTCGGAAGTTCCGACTTTGCTCCTCTGAGACAAGGATCCCTTATTAACTTTCGGAGACGCGGCCTTTGAAGCTTGAGCTCTGGACAGGCGATGCAGATCTCGACGACCAGGCCCTATCATAATCACTATCTTGGTGAAAGTCTGCGTCTTCCTGTTGCTCTTGCAAGTCTCTGTCCACATGCCGAAGCGCGGTGGTACTCCTTCAGCGACTGCGTGAGAGTCAGACCGATCGTTTCCTCCGTCCGATCGCCGGTGTGCCTGCCTGTCGTGATCTTGATATGTTCGTGAAGATGAGTGGCAGGCTTTCCACTCCAAGGGATGAAGCTTTGCCAGCCGACGATTGCGACGCTGCATCAGGCTGGCTTTCCGGAAAGATGGGTCTCTTGAGAAGCCTGAGGTGTTCTCGAAGCGCGACTTTCTTGTGCCTTTCGGCTCCAAAGCCCGCTGGAGATGGCGAGCTCGAGCCATGGAGTCCGTGGGGCCTTGGGTTACCTTTGGCTTCAGGTGGCCTTTGCAGGGGGACCTTTGCAGACCGAAGTGACTGGAGATAGCAGGTCCTTGCAGAGCAGCGGCTGCTTTGAAGCTGCGACCTGCGAAGCAGGAAACTTTCTGGATGCTGGCACTTGCCGTCGCTGCCCGCCTGGATACTTTACCCCACAAGCCAACATGAGGCAATGCCTGGAGTGCGATTCGGGGCGGTATGCCGGTGAAGCAGGTACATCGAGATGCATTTCTTGTCCAGCCGGACGCTACGCCCCAAGCCCTGCCAGGACGGACTGTAAAGACTGCCCCCCGGGCAGATTCACCTCGCTCCCTCAAGCCATCGAATGCCTCGAATGCCCCTCGGGGCGCTTCACTCCAACCACGAGCAACTGGACGGAGTGCCGTCATTGCAAGCCGGGACGCTTTGCCAAGAGCCCTGGTCTCACCGAGTGTGATGCTTGTCCCACAGGTCGAGCTGCCCCGGAGGAGTCCAGGAGCTGTGAAGAGTGCGATGTTGGCCGCTACTCCAAGAAAGATGGAGCTTCAATGTGCAAGTTCTGTAAGCCCGGGCACATGCAGAATAAGCGAGGGAGGTCTTCCTGCAAGGACTGTGGCTCTTGGTACTGGCCGAGGTCCTCATTGCCAGACTACTCAAACTGCGAAACGGACTTTCAAGCCCTAGCCGGCCTGGTCCTGGTCTTCCTTAGCTCCCTTGGGCTCTTCAGCCTTTCGGGTAAAGTACTGAGGCACACAGTTCCCCTCCAAGATGTGAAGCTCGAGGTCTCGCAGAGCAAAGGGCACCTGATCCTCACCACTCATGGCCATCATCTCCTTCCATGCACTGGCATGTCCTGGCGCTCACCTAGCGCTTTCGCCACAGCCGCTTGCTTGTTCCCAGAAAGCTTTCTATACCAGTCATACCAGTTACTAACAGCATACTAGTTTGAAACAGCTGGAGCTCGAACGCAGCAGTCTTGCAAGGTAGATGAGACAGGCCGCCAGACGACCACATCCTTCAACATCGACAGCTCCCGCGTGAAGCTGAAGCGATCTCGTCAGGTCCCGATCACAATCTTTGGGACCGGACATCCTCAGCTGGATGCGGAATGCCAGACAGAGGGTTGGGTCTTTCCGGCAGCAGCTGCGGCAACCGCTTCTGCGATTCTCAGTATTGCCGAGAAGGTGAGGCCTCACTACCCTGAGCCGGAGGTCACGGAGTCTCCAAGGTTTCTAGTCCAGGCGGTGACCAGCCAACACCTCCTACTGCTCAGCCCCGAGGGCCATCCCGAAACGCGTGCCCTCGAAACTTCTCAAGGACATTTGGTGGTGACTTTTCCATCCACACTTTGGGCCGTTTGCCCATTGGGAGTGCCGCTTTTTGTCCACCTCTCAACTCTGCTGGCGCTCTTCGCCGCCCCAGCCTGCGCCTTCTTGCGCAAGTTCTTGGAGCTCTTTGCTGTGGCTGTCCTTCTGACGGCACTCTGAAGGAGTTCTAGGGCCATTTCAGGTTTGTAAAGGCCTTCTCGTGGGTCAGACTGTAGTGACGTAGGAATCTGGTTGAGAAGCTCCTCCTTCTTAAAAATCACTGGGACCCCAGAACTCAGCGGGAGGATATAGAACCAGGTCATTCTTCATCAGATTCCTAGTTTGTTGGGTCATGAGTCATGCCCTATTTAAAGGATCATGGGACTTCGTGACTTGACTAGGCTTCTAAATGCGGCAACCATGCGTATAGCCTTTGTAACCCCAGATGAGGGCGCTTACCTGTAGCCGTACCTACTAAGTTCCATGATCCTCCAAGTAAAGGAGAACCCTTATTATTATATTATAGTACCCTTGTAGGAATCCTGTTGAGACCACTGGTCCTCCGAGTAGCAAAGGTCGGCCTGAGCCTCATCGTGGGCGCTGGTCTGGCAGCTCTTTGGGGGCACAGGAGCCCTGTAAGGTGGAGTTGTTTTGCAACCTTAGAAGAAAGTCTGCGTTTCTGGTGCTTGGGTTAAGCGGCTCTTCCAGAAGCTTCCCTGCTGTGCCAAAGTGCCGTGCCATGAGGACCTTCACGCCCTTGCAGCTGAAGCTGATTCGGCACAAGCTGGATCTGCAGCAGGCGGTGCCGACTCCTCAGGACCTGAATTTGAATAGAACTCTTCTAGAAGAGGTCCCCGAAGCCCTGCCCGTATTGCGAAGGTGCTAGCATTAGTCTGTGCATTCCGTGCCCACGGCGGCGTAATCAGCATTTTAGCCACACAGGGCTTGCACCTATCGTTGCGTTTCGCTCCAGCTTGAAGCCAGGAGTGCCCTCGGGGTCCAAGCCGTGCCGTTAAGGGTGGGCAGCTCTGGTGCTTCTACGACACTTTCGAGCCCTTTATCCGAAGTCGGACCTTGTACTACGTGGTTGCGAACATCATCAAGCCACTGACCAGGGAGGCCCAACTCTCCTATGCCGAGGTGGCGGGCCCGCACGAGTCGCAAGTCCGCAAGAGTACAGGACTTGTCCATTCAAGCCTGCAGACCTTGCATTCATTTGGGTACAGTAGTTGTCAAAAGGATGGTCCTTTTTGGGGTCCTTAATACAATGCGGCACCTACTATTAGGGTACCCAAAAAGGGACCCCAATTTTGACAACTATCCATTTAGCACCTGAGTTTGGCCGTCTGCAGCACAGAGCTGAGGACGGGCTGGTTTTGCTCCCACTTCTGGGGAACCTCCTTCGCACATTTCGTCCGCTCCATCTGCAAGCATGCGGAAGCCGCCTGTGGTTTGCATGGCTGCGCCTGGCAGGCGCAGCGTTGGAGTTCCCCTCAAATGCATAAGAGAAGGACCAATCCAATATAGGTGTTCTACCATTTCTATAGGGCATCCCCAAAGTCCGATGGCTTCATTCGTTTGCCCCGTATCGCTGCTTGTTGCATCGAGAGAATCACCCTGAGGACATCACATACTGGATCTGCAGCTTTAGCAACAACCAATGGAGGATCCAAGAAGAGCTGGGAATTTCTTGGGAATCCTCCTCCTTCTATTTGGCACTTAAAAGCCCCAGCTGCTGTGGAACGGCTATGGCCTTCGCCCCAGTCCAGCCGAACGGCATCTTTTGTTGAGTCGGCTGCCTTCGATGTGCTGTCCATGGAAGCGAGGTGGTCGACGACTATGCCATGCCATTGACACGTGCGCGGCTGAGTTGGAGATGTCGTTCATGCGGAACGATTAATGCGGAGTTGCCTTCAGCAGGGTGTTTGAAACGGCTCAGCGCCCACGGCATTTCAAGTGTTGCGTGCATTCTCTTGCTAAAGACTCCAAAACATTCTCCGCCCAAGTGGCTTACTTCAATTATTCGTCCGCACGTCGGCCGGCGGCGATTGGTGCACGAAAGCATTGCAGCAGGTCATGCGAAGGTCATAACATGCATGAAACCTCTTTGCCGAATGTTTGCATGTCACATATGTTGCGCATGCCTGCAGTAATGTCCTTGTACATATTGTGTTCAGTCGTTGCTGCAACCGCGATGCACTTGTGTACACTGTGCGCTGTATTTGCACATGTGCATGTGCAATATTTCCGTTTTATAATTAACTATGTACACACACTCACCTGTGCTTAAATTCTAGCTGTCCAGCTGTCCTATATGTACAGCACCTATTACTCATGCTTGAGCAGTTAGGATGTATGCGTATCGGTATTTTATCATACATACATACATACATACCCACATACCCACGTACCTACATACGTTTGTACGTACATACGTACGTACGTACATACACACATACACACATGCACACATGCACTCATATACAGACATATATATATGCACACACACATACAAGTATGTGACAGCATTGTCATTCGCGTGTTCCTCCAGAGTCAGCCGAGCCTTGGCGACTTAGGTGCCTGGTGCCTCTTCGAGGTGCTTCAAACCCGACTAAAGGCCCACGTGGGAGGTTCTGAAACTAACGGGTAGTTCTACTGATTCGGGTCCATACTGGGGTCGCTCAGTTTCTGAAGCTTCCACCCGGCTTCCTACATGAGAAAAGAGATCCCCCAGACAGGAGCCCCTACCGTAAGAACCCACCCCTTCAAGCTGAAGTCATCATCCAGGGTTCTGAGGGTAGCAGAGTGGCTTTCTAGGCACCTTTGCCGCTGTTTTTCTTCTGACATGGGAGTCTCTTGCATGGTTTAACCTTCAACCTGCATAGTTGTACAAGAGGTTTCGGGAGCCTAGAGGGCCGAGGAGTTGCAGCAAGTCTTCCATCCGAAGCCGCGGCCACAGGAGAACGAGGCCGACAACTTCCAGGGCCTTTGGCTCTGTACCTCATCAGGCACAGCTTCATGATCAGATCACTGCATTTTGGGTCTGGAGTTTAGGGACATAAGTTTAGGCTTTGCAGGGCTTGAGGTTTCCATGACTGCTTCTTGCGAATTGGAGCTCGATTTCTGGGTGTCTTTGGCGGAGTTGTGTTTTCGGGATGACAGAGAGCAGACCACCTAACAGTGAAGGAGTGCTCCATGAGGGGAAGGCCGGTGTCGACGTGGCCATGCGCATCGCAGTGCCTCGATCTGCACAGAGGCTATGTGCTCGGTTTTCTGCTTAAATTTGTGGCTGACCTTGGTTATGCTTCTGGCGACACCTATGGCTATTATGCCTAAACCTGTGTCATGTAGTTCTTCTAGGCTTCTTAACAGCTGTATTTGTCTGTTGGCTTACAGGACAAGTGCACATGCATGTATCATTCCCTCCTTGCCCGACCCCACAGCCATAGCATTGGGGCCTGCTCGCAGCAGCTGCTGTCTTCAGGTGCAGAGACCCAGGTCAGTTGTAGCCACAGCTCCTGCAACGCATCTAATTCGCAGGTTGAGGTGCAGGGAAGCTGAATCCCTTCAGGGTAGTGTACTCATGCCGTACACACAGCCCAAGTCGCCCAAGTCTTAGCGCCTCAAACTCCGGAAGGTGAACTTACCGCCACAGCCGACTTGCAGTTGGAATCTAAGTGTTTCTGTCACCAAGGCCGAGCAAGCTCATGCTACCACCCCAACATCCAACTGAGGGTCCTTCATGAGGTTTTCCGGGTGGTCCAAGCCCATAGAACCTCCAGACTCTGAACCCTTAACTACCAGGAGCGGCTGGCAACACTGCGTTTGGAGGATGCCACGGCCTCCGTGAAGAAGGACTGCACATCGTGTCGAATGACCTTGAAGGCGATCTGGGAAGCAGAGTTTGGAAAGTCTACTAAACCGCCCGGCTCTAAATTCTCAATCAGTCCGGTTCGGGGGCTTCTGCAACTGTGTCATTCCGAGCAGAGTTGCTGCCGGCAGGACAAGGACATGATCGACGAGCTCGTCGCACAGATGCCTGGTGCCTCGCTCACGGGAGGGCTCGATGCCAGCTACACTTGAAGGAGTATGTTTACAGTACAGCGTAGATTCAACATTACGTCTTCCCCCCTGTATGCTGCTTGCAGGTGGGTTCCCTGCCATGAACCGGTTTGTTCGTCAAAAGATTTACGATGCCCTGCTGGCGATGCGATCATCGTTTTCGGCAGATTTTAACACCCTGCTGCAATCACTGCACGGGGAGACCAATACGCTTCTACAGTCCTTGCACACGCAAGGCGGCGAGAGCCCTCCTGCGAACTTGCCTATGGCAATGCAGAAGTAGTCGATGTTGCATGCTCTCAGTGCGGCATGTATAGCTGTGTAAAGTGGGCGGGATGGATGAGACAAGTTCATACCATTCGCCTTCGCACTGAAGCACCAGCAACTACCTCACTCCTTCTGCCTTGCTGTAAGCCAAACCCGCCACCCATTTTAAAAACAAGAGCGATAGGGCCACGGATGGAAGTACACTCGGTTCATGTCATTTGACGCCCCGCAGAAGCTGACCCGGGCCAGGTTCAGCGTTGCCAGCGGCTTTGCCACCTCCGGTCTCAGAGGACACTGGGCACCGTCTCCGAGAAATTCAACCGCCGTTCGGCCCTTTTGCCTGAAGGAGGCCCAGGCGCACGAGACTGACGACCCAGAGCTGATGCCCGTCGTAGCCACACAGGCGCAGGCAGAACGGGCTGAAATGCCGCTGCGCGAGACTCTGCTGTGGACTTAGCGTTTAAGGTTTAGGGCTTTAGGGCATCCAAGGGTTGAGAGGGATATCATGGAATTTTCTGCAGCTGCTCAGCCTGGGCTCAAATTTTTTATGGCCTGCCCACTGGAACATTCACTGCACCGAGGCTGCGCAAATGGCGACATGTCGTAACAGGGCCCGACCTCAACGGGACCGTCTTCGGTCCAGTGCCACAAGCTTGTACAGTTTATGTGGAGGGCGATGATCCTGCATGTCGAGTGAGAAATCACAGCTGCGCAGCAAAGAGGCATCACCGATTCAACCCCATCAAAGGAGGCAGAGGAAGCACGGCCACGCAGCCAACATACAGGGAGCTTGCTCCCAACATGCTGTGGGGAAAGTCCCCGTGCCTTTGGGCAGAGAGTGTCATTGGGAGACCAAAGGTCAGCATTTGCAGCTTGCAGTGAAGCTTTGTGCCAAGCTGATAGCTCAGAAGCTGGCCACTTGCAGCAGCACAGTCATGCCGTGAGCACCCGATGCAGGGTGCCAACCGAACGGGGCTCATTCTCCCCATGCCTCCTTCCGTTGGGAGCGCTTGTTTTTGTTGGTCCAAATCTCAGCTTGTACAGTGTATATGGAAGGCGACGATCCTGCACCTCGCGTGAGAAATCGCAGCTGCGCAGCAAAGAGGCATCACCGATTCAATCCTACCAAAGGAGGCAGAGGAAGCACGGCCACGCAGCCAACATGCAGGGAGCTTGCTCCCAACATGCTGCGAGGAAAGTCCCCGTGCCTTTGGGCAGAGAG